>JBBPJP010000094.1:0-59731 GCA_038088775.1 Boletus barrowsii | reverse complement strand
TCAATCATTTTGAGTCACTTGAGCTAGCTCGTCCTGTATTGCAGCAGGGTCGCAAGCAACTTCTCGAGAAGTGGCTAAAAGAAAACAAGGCAAGTCTTACCTCTTGAGATTAGGTAGTTCCTAACATCAGTGTATCAGCTCACTTGCAGTGAAGAGCTTGGGGATATCGTTCGGCTGCATGACATGACCTTGGCTTTGAGCGTGTATCTCAGAGCGAATGTCCCAAACAAGGTCATCGCCTGCTTTGCTGAGACTGGTCAGACAGACAAAATTGTTCTATACTCGAAGAAGGTTGGATATAGTCCAGACTATGTTGCCCTTTTGCAGCATGTCATGAGGACGAACCCCGACAAGGGTGCCGAGTTTGCCACCCAACTTGTCAATGATGAAACTGGCTCGTTAGTTGATATCGAACGCGTGAGTAGGAAACTGACCGATCATTGAGCATCATGTGACGCATATATTATAGGTCGTGGACATTTTCATGTCGCAAAATATGATCCAGCCGGCAACGTCCTTCTTGCTAGATGCTTTGAAGGAGAATCGACCCGATCAGAGCCATCTACAGACTCGTCTCCTCGAAATGAATCTCGTCCATGCGCCGCAGGTCGCAGACGCCATCCTCGGTAATGAAATGTTTTCACATTATGACCGTCCTAGGATTGCCAACCTTTGCGAGAAGGCCGGCCTCTTGCAAAGAGTAAGTGTATCATTCCATATGAGATTCACTTGGTGCTGATGTCAATAAGGCTCTCGAACACTATGAGGACTTGGCGGACATCAAACGCGCGATTGTACATACTGGCGGTCTCCAACCCGAGTGGCTAGTTAACTACTTCAGTCGTCTTACCACTGAACAGTCGGTGGCATGCATGCAGGAGATGCTTCGGGTAAATATTCGACAGAACCTCCAGGTCGTCATCCAGATTGCTACCAAGTACTCCGATATCCTTGGACCGGTGAAGCTGATCGAGATGTTTGAATCTTTCAAAACATTTGAAGGTGAACATTTCTACTATAAATGTTCTGTCATGGGGCTGACATTCGTCCAAGGTCTCTACTACTACCTCGGGTCCATTGTGAACCTCAGTGAAGAACCCGAAGTCCACTTCAAGTACATCCAGGCTGCTACCCGGACCGGCCAGCTTCGTGAGGTTGAGCGTATCTGTCGGGAGAGCAACCACTACAACCCGGAGAAGGTCAAGAATTTCTTGAAGGAAGCAAAGCTTCAAGATCAACTTCCCCTTATCATTGTCTGCGATCGTTTCGACTTTGTTCACGATCTCGTTCTTTATCTCTATCAGAACGGTCTCACGAAGTTCATCGAAGTCTATGTGCAGCGTGTCAACTCTGTCAGGACCCCCCAGGTTATCGGTGGACTACTCGATGTCGATTGCGACGAAACAACCATCAAAGGGCTCTTAGCTTCCGTAACAGGCAATTTCCCCATTGACGAACTCGTTCATGAGGTTGAGCAACGGAATAGACTGAAGTTGATTCTCCCCTGGCTCGACGCCCGCGTACAGTCTGGTTCACAGGATCCCGCTGTGTTCAACGCAATGGCCAAGATTCTGATCGACAGCAATAACAACCCCGAGACATTCTTGAAGGAAAACAACGTACGTTCTTTATCGTTGTGTCAAACGATCTTTCCCCCTGATGATTGATGCAGCTGTATGAGCCTCTCGTCGTTGGTAAATTCTGTGAGGCCCGAGATCCCTATCTGGCGTACATCGCCTATGCAAAGGGCTTTTGTGACGACGAGCTTATCGCCATTACGAATGAGAACTCGATGTTTAAACAACAAGCTCGTTATCTTGTGAAGCGTCGTCAGCCAGAGCTCTGGGCACAAGTCCTTGTCCATGACAACGTGCATCGCAGAGCACTTATCGATCAGGTCAGTCCGGGCATCTTGTGGTCTATGTATGTTTGACCTTTGTGGTTTGCAGATTGTCGCAACTGCTCTACCCGAGTGCACTGACCCTGACGATGTCTCAGTGACTGTCAAAGCCTTCCTTTCGGCCGATCTCCCCATCGAATTGATCGAGCTCTTGGAGAAGATCATTATTGAGCCCTCTCCGTTTAGCGACAACCGTAACCTTCAGAACCTCTTGCTCTTGACGGCGATTCGTGCGGATAAGGGCAAGGTTGTGGGTTATATCAACAAGCTCCAGAACTACGACGTTGCCGAGATTGCCAAGATTGCGACCGATCATGGCCTCTACGAGGAGGCGTTGACGATATATAAGAAGTACGATCAACATGCCATGGCGATCAACGTACTGGTCGAGCACATTGTATCAATCGATCGTGGTTTGGACTACGCTAACAAGATTAACAAGCCTGAGGTATGGAGTCGCCTTGCGAAAGCCCAGCTTGATGGTCTTCGCATCAAAGATGCCATCGGTATGTTTAGTGCGTAAATCGAGAGAAAGGAAAGGTTCATTGTTCCCCATAGACTCATACATCAAGGCCGAGGACCCCTCGAACTTTGCAGAAGTTGTTGAGATTTCGAACCACGCCGGGAAGCATGATGATCTAGTCCGCTTCCTCCAGATGGCACGCAAGCACCTCCGTGAACCTCAAATCGATACCGAGTTGGCGTATGCCTATGCCAAGACTGATCGCCTACATGACATGGAGGACTTCTTGGGCATGACCAACGTAGCAGACATCTTGGTGGTCGGAGAGAAGTGCTTCGAGGACGAGCTTTACCAGGCTGCCAAGTTGCTCTTCACGAGCATTTCCAATTGGGCTCGCTTGGCTACCACTCTCATTTACTTGGGCGAGAACCAGGCTGCCGTCGAAAGCGCTCGCAAGGCCGGTAATACCCAAGTCTGGAAGCAAGTCCATGCTGCTTGTATTGAGAAATCAGAGTTCCGTTTGGTGGGGTAGTTGCGTCGCTTGACAGTGGTGTTGCTGACCTGTGTTGTAGGCTCAAATTTGTGGCTTGAACATTGTCGTCCATGCGGTTCGTGTATCGCTAAGACAAGTTTCCAGTTGTGACTGAATTCTTGTACAGGAAGAGTTGCCTGGCATTCTTCAATCTTACGAACGTCGTGGCCATTTCGATGAAGTCCTTACTCTGCTGGAGGCTGCACTTAGCCTAGAGCGCGCTCACGTAAGTACTTTTATCGTTCCGAGTGTCACAATAGTGATCGTTTGTAGATGGGGATCTTTACCGAGCTTTCCATTCTGTACAGCAAATATAGACCCGGAAAGCGTATGTGTGGTTTATGTACTGTTCTTTAGTGGCTGATTGCCTCTACATCTAGTTATGGAGCACCTCAAGCTCTTCGTGTCACGAATCAACATTCCAAAGGTGGGTTATTCTTCTTCATACGGTGGCAACCACGTAGTCATGGGTAAGCTAGGTCATCAAAGCTACGGAGAAAGCACACCTTTGGCCCGAGCTCGTCTTCCTCTACATAAAATACGACGAATATGTGAGAGACCACCTTACTTTTCCCGCATTCTTACCCAACGACTGCACAACCAGGACAATGCTGCTCTTGCCATGATTGAACGTTCGTCTGACGCTTGGGAGCACGATCAGTTCAAGGATGTGATTGTCCGCGTCGCAAATGTCGAGATGTGCGAAGCACTTTTTCTGGATATTGAACCCGTGTGCTAACCTTCGGCATATCATAGCTACTACAAAGCCCTCACGTTCTACCTACAAGAGCAGCCCACTCTCTTGACCGATCTTTTGAGTGTCATGATTCTCCGCATTGACCACGCTCGTGTTGTCCGCACGTTCCGTCAAATTGACCATATTCCTCTCATCCGCTCGTATCTCATTGCCGTTCAAAATGTAAGTATTTCGAAACCTTGAGCCTCCACTCGGACCCAATATGACAATGCTTGCAGCTAAACATCGAGGCGGTTAACGACGCGTACAACGACCTACTCATCGAAGAGGAGGATTACAAGACCCTCCGCGACTCCATCGACAGCTTTGACAACTTCAACAACATCGCTCTCGCTCAACGATTAGAGAAACACGACCTCCTAGAGTTCAGGCGGCTTGCTGCACATCTCTACAAGGCAAGATGATTTAATTTCACTCGTGCACGGTGCTTACACCTTTTTAGAAAAATTCACGATGGGAAGAGTCGATATCTCTGTCAAAGCATGACCAGTTGTACAAGGACGCGGTCATTACCGCCGCTACCTCTGGCTCCACCGAAGTCGCGGAGGACCTCCTTTCTTACTTTGTCGACATTGGCAACAAGGAATGCTTTGCGGCCGTCCTCTATGTGTGCTTCGACCTGTTGCGTCCCGACATTGTGGAGGAACTTTCATGGCAATATGGTCTCAACGACTTTTACATGCCTTACAAGATCCAGGTCTCGAGGACAATGCGGGAAAGGGTTTGTTTCGTCCCATTATCGATACGAGATTATGGTTCACCTTGTCCATACTTTAGTTGATTGCTCTCGAGAAGGAGGTCAGGGAACGGACGAAGAAGGACATGGCCAAGGAAGAGCAAGAGGCTGAACAGCCCATCATCAACCCTCTCAACCGCTTGCTGATTACTCAAGGCAATGGGTTCGTATTCGAAGCTAGCTTTGGTTGAGTTGCAGATTCACGGAAGCATTCTCGTTCAGATACCCGAGTCAAGCTCCTCCAATGATGAACGGGACTGGTATGGGCATGAATATGATCCCCGTGCGTATTCCATTTGTGAGACGCAGCAGAATACTGAAACTTGCCGACAGAGCATGACGGGTTACTACTGATTCGCAAGGACTTGATATTTTTCCCTAGACACTAAAATGTATCGTAATGCATGCTTGTCGGTTTGCTATAATGGACTCCTTCGTCTCCGTTGATATCACAAGGTGATACGCCAAGAAATACATGTCGAACAGGGACAAAAGACAAGCATCCGCAGATAGACTAGGTTGTCGTCTCGTGAGAGAGCGAAAGTCAATTAGAAAAATCCCTAAGATGCAACGCGTGCGAATAGTCCCCAACGATCGTATGTGGATGTCACATCACTATACAACCAGCGCCTGGCCCCTTGGCCCGTGTGCTGAGCGACACACGTGCGGCCTCGTAGAAAACCTCCGAGACCCCCCTATTGTGTTTCGAGCTGCACTCTAATGCACAAATCGAGGTGCAGTCAATCGGAATATACAAGACGGGCAAGCCAAGTCAAACACGTACCCAGGTATCGTGACGCTCTTATCCGTCGCGCGACGGCGAGACCCTCTTCGTACTGTACCGAATGAGCACCATAACGAGCAAGTCGCTCGCGAACATTCCGATCGTCTCTCAGGTCACACTTGAGCGCTGCATCCGCTGGTCAGTGGCTCCAGTCCGTTGACGCAGTCCAAAAGACTGACCGACGAGGACAAGCTATGAGAGAGGGTTCAGTCATATCCCGCCAAACGACGCGTCAAGGGGGCCGAATATACCTTGACTCCCGGACAAAACTCGAGAATCTCGTCTATCCACTGTGATGGCGTTCAAAACCAAGCGTACACGGGATGAAAGGAGGTATGGTTTACTTTTGTCTCCACGTTTTCGAGCGACGTTGGATTGTCCACCTGCAATGACGCAGAGTCAGCCCCCCCGCGCCTTCGCCCCCACAAAACGGACAAACGCACGGAGAAACATATCATGACGACGTGCGTTTCTGCATAGCTTAGTGATCTCAGCCTATCAAACTCCTCCTGTCCTAGGGATGTCTTGAAACGTCAGATGTTATGAACGCAAGACTCGTGGGGGGCAACCAAAGTACGTACCCGCCGTATCCCACAAACTTAGTTCCACGAGTTGGTCATCGACGTAGATATCGTGGACATAGTTTTCGAACACGGTAGGTTCACTATGGACGACGTCACAATACATGGGGGTCAGAGCGTGAGTGTGTCCGTTGCTCGGTCTATTTCGCACTCACTATACTTGGGTAAAGAAGCCCCTGGTGAAGACGTTGAGCAGCGATGTTTTGCCTATGAATGAGCCTGTGCTAAGCTAGCAAGAAGAAGGGTGTGGCATGAGTACATACCACAAGCGCCATCTCCGCAGACAACCACCTTTCTTTGCATCTGGAAACATGCGGAAGCGGTGAGCACGCTGGCCAGACTGCATGCTCCACATACTTACTGGACGGCGTCCAAAGCCAGTCTTCGAAGAAGAGCCACAGATCGACATGAGGAATGTTGGATGAAACGACGAGGCCTTTGTTGGTCCGTCATGCGATCGGTGCACTTTGTTTACAGTTGTTTGTCGACGGACAATGAACAAGAAACCAAGTATCAAGAAAAGCTAGGGTACAATAATGTACAGGCATGAGTCGAAATAGCTACATATACAATGAGCATACGCCAGCAATGTTCTCAAACATATCTAATCGACAGCACATCGGAATATAACCACGAGCGACAAGATCAACGTCCAGAAATTAGTAAAAAGGTACTCATCCGTTACGGCCCAAACTTAAACCACTAGAATTAACAAAATCTTGCCACGTATTTTGCATCGTGTTGGCTTCTGGGGACTCTCGTCGGGGTCCAGATGCATGGCCGTTCATCTGAGGATAGCCGTTCTCGGAGACCATCCCATAGTCATAGACAGGGAAATAATTAGGGAATTGTCCAGGCACCAGTTCCATCGGCTGTATTTGCGCAGGGCTGTCATTATATCCACATTGTTCGTAATGTTCCCTTATAGGAGTGTTGAAGGGGGACGCCTCGGGGTACGCTGGCACATTGGCGTGAGAGCCGGCACTGTGACCAAATGTTTTCAGGTAGTCCACGACAGTGGGATGGACTTGATTGGCTCCCGTTGTCAGCGGCAGTGGTACTACTGGATTCAAAGATGTGGGCGAGCGATCAATGACTGCGGGCGATGACTGTGGCGATAGTGAGTCTTTCTTGGCTACAAGCCGCGTCTTCCCCCCAAGCGTCGAAAGCTCGTCGTCTTCTTCGAACGGTGACCCCGGTTCTGAGTGATTTGACAGCTGACGCGAGAGCGGTGAAATTTTGCCCCTTCGGAACTCGTTCAAGCTGAGGTGTGCCTTCTTTTGCAGCGTAATCATGACATCCTGAGGGCTGGGTGAGCAGGCGGAAGTGACGTGTAGCGAGGGTACATGTACCAATACAGGTTGGGCGCGAAATCCCCGTGCTGCCTTGGAGAGAAGTTCACAGGCAGAGTCCAACTGCACGAGTGCAGAGGGTGCCAAACTCATCGACGGACATCGGGTGACAACAGAACCCAGCACGATCTACGATTCGCATCGCAAAAGGGAATTTCACCGACGCATTAGCAATTCCCCTATCACAGAAGTTAACAACGCCCTGGGCGTACGTACCGCACATGAAAACATGTGGGTCCACAGGAACCACAATCGTTCACTCAACTCTTTGAGTTGCGTGTGAAGATTCCGCATCAAGGCTACGAGCGAGCCCGCGCTACGGTAAGCAGCAATAACCGAGGTCCCATACGGGCTACCGAGTGGATCTTTGGGGTGATCGGTTACAGCACGGGCAAAAAAGCTCCGATGAAGATAGAGGAGATCTGGTTGAAGCAGTGTCAGCTCCGAGCCTTTACCATGAGTGGATGATGGATAAGACTTACTCATCTCGCGGAGAGCAAGGACAATATGTCGTTGTAGAATCAACGTGACGCTCTCCTGATGTCGTGACTCCGAAGGGGATGAGTTGCCAAATCCAGCAACTTGCAGGTTAGGAGGGACGGGAAATGCACGCAATTTGCGATCCAATTGAAGGACCGTCGCGTACGTTGGTGTCTTTGCGCCGAAAGCTTGATCGTGGACCACACTCATGCATTCTGACGTGAAGCGGTGTTTCCAAGCGTGGACTAAAAGAGTATCGTCAGAAAGGTGCGTGTCTGTGGCGTAGCACGCACATGATTCATCAGCAGGATCTGAATACGGTAGTTTGCAGTCAATGTGTGACAAATAAAAAGTCGGTGGACGTCCAAATGTCCAACACTGTGATGGAGATGAACCGACGATCGGTGTTGGATGTATCAACTTTTCCGCTCACCTGCCAAGAATCGTACGTGTACAACTCCCAAAACAATTCGCGACGGCGGAGCGTTTCCTTTTGATCCACTCCCCATCTACTAGGATCACGATCTGTGTGAAAAATGAACGATCGGGTCCCAATCAAACACGAGGATACTAACGGAGTCCAATCTGATTTGATCATGAGATACATTTGATTAAACGTTGTGGGATTAGTAACCAGGAACACTCACGCATTGAGCAATCTTTACTGCAATGCCAATGATGGCCCAACGTGTTCCAGAATTAGACCCATGTCGGTCAGATAAGAAAAGGTAGAAGGTCATGAGGAACTAGGAGACTGAACATCAGTATCCCACTCTCGCAACACCAGAGATGGTACGTGCCAAAGCCTGAACGGCGCTGATCGTAGGGTCCTCAAAGAGTGAACTCTGAAATAGTGCCGCACGCGCCAGCTGGTGGTATTTTTCGGCCTCAATATTGTAGGCTGTATATTTGATATCCACTAGGCTTCCGATTGCGAGAATCATGAAGATGAGAGCAAGCTTGTGAGAAAGAAGTGGGTCATCGGACGGCGGACCGACATCTGGAGAATAGAAGAGTGCGTATATTTCGTCAAAGAAATCGTGTTCGCTGATCGGATTGTACCTGAGACGGTCGATGAGAATGTTGAGGGACAACAAAAGCCGAGGTCGCTCACATCCAAGCACCGAACGTGAAGTAGACCCGACAGAGATAATGGGCTTTGGGTGATTCGGGAAGGTACCAAAAGAGTTCGCGCAACCGGACGCTTTCGACCTCGAGCGGGAGAGAGTTTGGAACAAGCGGGAAGGCACCACTGCGTGCCAGAATCTCGGGCGAAAGAACGTTCTGTAGCGCGGCTAACCGGCTTTCCTCAGACTCTTGAACATCCGAGGCCTCGTTCTGGGTCCAAGTCAGATGGATCGCGCAATGACACGTTGATGCAAGTTACCTGTAAGAAGTACTAGAGACGGATGATGTCAACGAAAGACAAGGGTCCAGATCGGAGTGGCTCACCCAGGAATTTGCTATAGACCCGTAATACTTGGCGCCTCCCGAGGCGGTGAGGGATAGGGAGCCAAAAGCGTCAACGATTTCTCCATTTTGCTCTTCTTCCTTGACACCGCCTCTGGGAGCGTTGCGGTGGCCAGGTGGCTCTCTTTGTAGAGGGGCTTTGATTTGGAGTAGGTCATCTGCTAGGAGGGGATGCCTATCGGGAGAGACAAGGGAGTGTGAGTGTCGGAGGGAGTCCTCGAGCTCGCGGACGCGGTTGCAAAGGACGGATATTTTTTCGTGCAGTTCCTGGGTTGAGGCGAGTACGAAGCTGCGATTCCTGAGGGAAAAGGGGATGGGCCGAACATGAAGGACACGCACCGATTTCCCTGACCAGTGGTCAAAGATCCTAAAGCGCGGGAGCGATTACGTCGAGGAAGGAGGGGATGGAAGGAGAGGATGACGTACCATCCGGACATATCGCACCACAGCCGCGCTTGACGCAGGAGCCACAGGGAACATTCCTGTCGCAGCGCAGCTTGAGACTGTAGACAAGGCACGATGAGAGAGGACGAGAAAGGGCGAGATGGCGACTTGCCGTCTGCACTCGGCACAGGAGAGACGAGTCGCACCCTTTCTGCGTTTCTTGGAAGGGTCAGCGAAGAAGTTTGGCTCCATGCCGGTCGTGGACGACGAGGACGAGCTGTCCAAGGAGGAGGAGGGAGCAAGAGGAGGCACGGCTCGCGATGGCGTTTCCGGAGGAAATTGAGCGTTTCCACGGGTGCACTTGAAATATCCATATCTACCCAGGTGAAAATTTCCTTTCTTGGCTAATCCGGCTGTATTACGAATTTTTTTGACAACCTTCGCGGAGTTGAAGCGGAGTTTGCAAATACGGCAAGTTATCCGGCATGTTCCCGACGAACGCTCGACCTCGTGTCACTGGGATTCCCTCGGCGTCCTCCTCGTCCGGTCAAGTGAGCTCCCGTGAACCCTGTGCAGTGTCCCCCCCTATCTCCGCGAATACATCAATTAATACAATGCATCCCCGTCACCGCCCTGTTACATCTGTCGACAGTCTCTTGTCACTGCCAGATCCACATGGTCTACCCGACCTAGTTTCTCACAAACTTCCATCTTGACATGCACTACCGACGGTTCCCTCGACACACGAGATCTGAAACTCGCCTTCGATGCGTGCACCACTTTTTCTGTGTACGATCCTCCAACGCGACGTTCACCTGGTCCAACCGGTCCACGGCACATCAGTCCACAAAGTCCACACTTGGTCGAAACATGGTCTGAGTTGAAACCTCGAACACTTCCTCACTCTTACGGTACGCGCGTTGTGTTTCAATCCGAGGACCTTATCTCCACCAAGTGCGACCCTGGAGGCACGACCACAACTCAGAAATGAATCAATCATCTAGAGTCCGCTCCACACCTCACTCGGTGGTTCTGATCAGTGATCGTGAATCGTGTGCTCGACCAATGGAAGCATACCCACCTGGGGTAAAAACGGCTTCTGTTACCCAATCCTTCTGATGTACTCGGCGCTGCTCCAACAGGATTGGTCCGCACCCCCATACAGGATGGAAAGTGGCATCCCGACAGCAGTGCATGCTTACATACAATTCACCAGGGCAAACTGCGGTCGCATTTGCAGTGTCATTCGACACGAAAGGAACAAAGCAGACAATATCCAAGGCCATCATAACCGACATGTCAGAGCCGTAGGTCGAAACGTCACGAACGCGTGAAACTCCATCTGCGGACCGGCCACAAGGGAGAAACCGCCCGCACATGAGTCCCGTCAGCAGCTGTAACTAGTATGCCATGCCGAGAGGAAATTCACATACCCGCAAAAGCTCGATCCGATTCACTTGCGAGTCGCTTCTTCGTACCCGCCGCCACCGCACAGACGAGCACCGTGACGTCGAAGAGTCCACCTTCAAACACACGGCCTGGTTACACCGACATGTCTCAAACACACGTTTTTCAGCGACGCTGCCGCTGGACCCTTGAACATGTCAACACCTGGAGGCGAAGGAGAACTTACCGAAACTCTGTCAATTTGATTGATGTCACATTCGAAATGAATGGTGCAGCGGGTGGTTCATCGGACTCAAGGACAGCGAACTCGATATCCGCACGTAGTCAATATGAGGCAGAGACGGGCTCGGAGATCCACTTCTTCGGCGGAGATATGCCACGATGAGATCAGAACTAGATGTCAACAGGGAACAGTTGGGACAATGAGTCATGAAACCCCCTGAACGGTCAACGAGGCAAGAAACGCGCGCACGGGTCGGTCGATGGCATCCGAACGAGGCTCGAGATGCAAGGGCCACGTCGGCTTATGCGATCATCCGACGTGGACTCATTCATTGCATGGTCTGGAGGTACATTGCGTAAATGCCCAGCGTGCATGGGCATCGAAAGTGCATTCAGTGTGTCGATCACTGGTCATGACCGTGTTCGACGACATGGACACGCTGTGCTGCATATTAGTCAAAAGTACACGGACAAGGGTTCACGACTCGCCGTTGCTCGCATGCCCCGATCTCGATGCACTTCCAACGTGACGGGCTATTAGGACACGCCTCAAGTATGTCAATGACAACGGGGACCTGACGAGTGGAAGCAGGCTTATCGTCCACCATGAAAGATGATCACAGAGGGCAATGCAGCCAGATGGCACATTGAAGATAATCACGTCCGACCACTGCTAGTATATATAGGGATGGGTACGCTTGGCATGTTATGCCGCGCAAACAAAGAGATCACTGTGTCGTGAACGGACGCCACTATGATGTAGGGGGCCCACCTACTAGTCGAGCCTTCAAGTTAGGGTTAACATGGTCTAGTTGTAGTGGTCCGACGGGATAACTTGCGCACTCTGGAGACTGGTTGGTGCGACGGGCGATATGCAGCTTGCGCGGTCGTGGCTTTCAGTATGGATATGTGCGGCGCCGGGCAGAGCGGCGCACACGGCAGGTTGGAACTTGCCAATGGTTGTGCCTCCTGCCGTTAAAAAGTTAGCAGCGGTACAAGATGCCCGCGCCAGTGCGTAAGCAGTGCGATCCCCGCAGCGAATCGTCAGGATACTACGTACGACGGAGTAGTTGGCCGAAGCTACTAGTCTGGTGACCTTCGGAAAAGGGCATAACGGGATCGACGAGTCTTCTAAGAGCAAAATAGTACACTCGGTTTGCTACATACCCAGGTCATCATAATGTATCGTATATAATTCAGGAGAAGATGTCTGTTGAAGGAGCGGTAGTTATAATATCATAATGTGTCTGATATCAGATTCATAAACCCAGGAAGTGTGGGAGAGGGAATTAGAAGTCCTGTTACTCATATGGCAACGGGGGTAAAAACACCTTCTACTCCAGACGGAGAGGGAAGATCACCAGTCTTCCGCTCTGGACTTGCTCCAAAATCTCTCGCCGAGGAGCCTGAAGTGACGCTCATTGTGTCTCTAACCAGCACGCTTGGCCGGGGGAGCTCACTCGCGGGGCTCACAGGCTCAGCAAGGGATTCATCAATCGATGACGTATCTGACAATCCATTATACACCGCTTCTTGTTCGGAGCGCGGCGATTTGACGGGCGTTGTGGAAGAGATGCTGCCACTTCGAGCCCCAAAGAAATCTCCGAGCTTCCTTGAAAGCGGTTGAGGGGGTGGTGATGACATGATAATAGGGGTGTTGGCAGGCGGTATAATGGGTATAGGTGTTACGCCAGGAGGACTTTTAGCTAATGGCTCGGTTCGCCAGAGCTTGAACCCCCAACTCCCTGCGGCCTGGGCACCCTTCTTTGATTCCGCCTGGGAAGATGGTAGTGTCGCTGCAGATCCACCTCCGTTGGCCATTGGGGCGCCGACGTTGTTTTCCTCTATGAACGCGCGAAGAGCCTTGACGCATAATTCCGACGCCTCGCGCGCTTCGATCGCCTCGTTCAACTCGTGCTTTGCCTCGTCTAGCTCTGTCCGCATGGCATTGAGCTCCTTACGAAGCATCTCAACCTCGGCCGATTCATCCAGCTGGAAGGGGGGAGGGGATGCGCGGCCAAATATCGCAGATGACCTGGGCGTAGATGCTATCTTGTTTGCTAGCATTGCATTGTCTGGAAAGGTAAACTGGGTGGGACCAGGACTGGGGTGCGGTGGTGAGCCACCCTCAAACTTTGCGAAACTCGAGTCTGACACGGATGAAATGCGCCGATGTGCATTGATTCGACCAGCGTGCGAGCCTGTGAGCGGCGCAAAAGACGACCGTTTAGACGATTGAGGACCCCCCAAGGACCCGAGATTAGCTCTGGAGGGGTCAAGTCCCAAAGGCACTTGACTGTGTCTTCGACTCTCGGACTGAAGGCGCATGAGTCCTCGCCTGGGGATAAAGTCAACATACAATCTGGGCGCGGAATGGGCGCGACGTACCTGCTCTCCTCGACCTTGGTCCGCAAGAGGGAGATGGTGTTTTCGTCATCTCTGGCTTTGTTCTTGGCGGTGTCGACCTCCTCTTGGAGCTGTGAACACCGGTTCGTCATGTGGGCCAGAGCGTCGGTAAGATCATTTTCCCCGGCCTGGGATTGAGAGAGCAAAGTGGCGAGTTCGTCTCGATGACGAGTGGCCTCTGCGAGGGAGGACCTGAGGTTGGTGACGATGTGGGCAAGGACGTGTGTGTCGAGAGACTGTGGGCGCTGTGCCTCTGCTGGTGTGGGTGGTGGAAGGGACTCGTTGTCGAGCTCACGTTCGAGTTCGAGGGTGAGGTCGATGGAGCAGGGTCTAACTTCGTCTGTCGTGGCCATGGTTAATGTCAGGGTCACATTGAGCACGTCGCGTCCGCCGCAACCCTCCCTTATCCACCCTGGGCACGTGATCTGGCTGTGTGGTTACAGTAACTTGGTTATCGTACATCTCACTGTCTACCGCTCTCTAAATACACGCCATCTGTCTATATCTTGTTCATGTGTGTGTCAGCGCATCAATGCAGATGATGCCATCACGCTCGCTCCATGGATACCCCCAGCGGTGCAGCCATTCTCTAACCCCCGCAGCGAGACGAGCACGCGAAGCACCTCTTCCCGCGTCTTGAGTTCCTGTGTGCTTCTCCTCGCCGACGATGGCATACGCTGAAAACAAAAATCGTCAGCACAGAAAGGGCAGCGTGCAGCGAGAATGCTGACCAAGTCCCAAAAAGTGTTCCTGCTCCAGCTTCCAAAACAAGTCAGCCATCTCCAACAGCCCGACGCGCGCAAACTCACCGCAAGCACAAATTCCTCCAGCACTTCAGTCGCTTCATTAGAGTGTAGTCCGTGTAGGTCAAGCATAGCTTCCGTCCTTTCCTCCGAAGACAACCGCGATTCCCCAAGGTCTTTACTTGCAATACCCAAACATATCCCCAAACCGCCACCGCACGCACGGCCCCGCGCGCTCCGATCTCCCAGATCGTCGGACCAGTTCAAGTCCCGGTTCTTGACCACCTGTTCAGCGAGTTTGACACGTTCTCTTACCAGCCTTTCGGCGGCCTCCGTCATCTCATTGCTCATCTTCGCGTTGAGATCGTGCCCTTCACGACTGAATCGCTTGGCGGCAGCACCATCTCCCCGTCTCCATGCATCGGCAGCTCGCGAGAGACAGGCATTTCGAGCAGCACCAAGCTGCAGTGCACGAGCACGATATGACATGTAAAGGTTATTGACAGACTCTCCAGTCGGCAACGTAGGCAGCAGCGTAGGAGGATGCAGCTTGATACGCGGAGAGGGCTTCGGTGCGACGATTGTCGTTCGGAGCTGCAGATTATCAGCAGAAGCGGTGCTCGAAAGTGGCTCACGCCGAGTCGCCATTGCTCGGTCGGCTACCGGTGCTGGTACGGGTCGTTTCACTGCAGCAGCAAACCTTGTACGGCCTGGGTCATGCTGCCAATTTCCGTAACCTCTTTTGTTTCTTCCATCGAAGCCTAGTGCAGGGAATTCATCCGGAGGTGGGCTCGAAGTTCCAGTCTGGTTTCCAGCATTGTGATACAGGTTCGTACGCGAAAGCGCGTTCGTGACGGTCGTGACGTCGACGTCCTTGGGTAAGTGGTGCAAAAATTCACACTGATCTTGCTTTGCACACGTCCCGCGCAACCAGAATCGACACAAGGCGCGCTCCAGATCATGGCTGCGAACACGAATGAGTACAAAGGCATTGCGGTGAGTGTAAATATATTGCACCTGAATCGACAATCCGCTCGTAAACATTCCCCTGCGAGGTAGTAGCGGCACACCCGATTGCCACCTGGCACAGGTCGCACACCGGTGCCTCTTCCAGGTGGCCTTGCCACGTTCGTGTAGCCAGCTCGTCCGCCACGTGGCACGCCTGTAGAACCATCCCTGGTGACCAATGTCACCCGGCCACCCATCGATTGCATTCTCGTTTGCGTGTGCTGAGGGGCAGATGGTAATGCACGATCGACGAGCCAAGCCATGGCTTTCTCGAAATCATATCCATTATGAGAGAGCGCTTCCTCGAGCTCAGAAGGAGCGAGGGTAGAACCAAAGACGGAACTCAAGACGTCAAGGGGGGTCATGCCATCAGTGAGGTAACCGGCCGTATCCGGGTCTTCGCCTGGGGTATCGTATTGAGAATCATACTCATATCCGAGCGAGTAATATCCAGAGCGAACGTCGTCGGGAGAGGGATTCGAGAGGGCCGAGTCAGACCATTGATCAAAATCTGTGACTGTGATGGGGTGGAACGAGTGGTGTGCCGTCTTCGGCGCGAAGGGGTCAAAGGGGTCATCTTCCTCCTCTTCTTCGCCGACTCTGGTGGAGGAGCGGAGTTGGCTTGGTGTAACGGCCCGCGAAGGGATGTTCTGATCTGGGAGAAGTGGGGCAGCGATCGCAAGGTTAGACGAGATCCTAAGCGGGCTATGGGACCACAAATCAGGCGATGGGGTCTCTGTTCGGCCATAGCCCGACAACGTAGCAGGGTTGGAGGAGGCAGCCGACAGTGGGCGGGGGATGGGTTTAAATTCCGTGGCTTTGGCACTGAGCAGTCTCGGGGAGGAAATGGGTGATGCAGGAAGGCTTGCAGTGAATTGAGTGTGGGCCTGGGTAGCTTGGGAGTGCACGAGCACGGGTGAATTCATGGGCGACACGCTGCGAGCAGTGATATAAGATGATGCATTACCGCTAACAAGCGGGGATGAGATAGGGGTGTGGGGTCTACGAAAACCGAGGGAAAACGGAGAATTTGGAACTGAGGAAGGGGTATCAGGTCTGTTAAGCCGTACAGAATGAGAAGATGCCCTGGAGGAGGGTCGTGAGGGGCGTCGAGTTGGAGTGAGGAACAGGAACGGAACGCCAGCCACGTCGTCGCGATGTCTGTGCATGAGGTCGAGGACATGCTGTTCGAGCTGCGAGGGATTAATTGAAATAGGCTAGACAGGTTGGAGACGAGGCACCGACCGTATCGTCATCGACCCCGCACTCGGACTTGAGCAGGTCTTTGAGATTGTCCTCTTGCTCGTCGGCGAGGAGCGAGGCGACTCTGCTGACTAGGGTGGTGCTGACGCGGTTTGTATCGTCGCCATCATCGGCATCACATCCTTCAAGTAACGGTCTGTGCTGCCGAATTATAGCAGACAGCTGCGCGCGCGTGTGGGGGAATCGCTGGACTTGACCAGAAAGGCCAACATCGTTGTCGTTGGCGCCATCTGCGCCGGGCGGGGAGAGCGCAGAGGGTAACATTAGTGTATGAGGCATTTGGCTGTTGTTGACGGTGGGAGGTGGAACGGTGATCTGCCTCACAAAACTTTCATTTACCACTATAGCCGTACCGAACGCCCACACAAATATTTAACGTTATTCTCAACGCCGTCTCCAACGACGAGCAAAACACCCATATCGATGGGTCTCACTCGTCCCACTGAACAAGCACGTATTCTTCCCGCCAACACTCCTTGTCGTCTTGTCCCCCGTCGTCTAGGCAGCAGTCATTCCCACAGGAAAACACCATGCTGGTACCCCATTCCATTCCTCGACTCCCTGGTTCTTTATTCCGTTTCAGTGCATCCTGCACCGCTTTGATCCTTTGTTCATCTGTCAATCTCCGCACAGCTAGCTGCTTGTCATCGACCGAGTTTCTCAGTACGTTGATCAGATTAGGCATCAGCTGACATTCGAACACTCGGCTCGATTTGCAACAGGGACAAGGCGGGATCGATGTCGGGCTATAGGAGGGTCTTGTTGTCCGAACGACCTTGAATTCGCCTTTCGTGATTGGGAGGGTTGCTTGGCTGGGCGCAGGGAACAGCTGTTCGAAAACTTTATCCGATGCAAAAGGTAGAGGGGTGCCTCCAAGTTCATAGCTGGGCACAGGTGCTCAGTCCAGTCCGGATGGCGTCCACAATGGTGACCTACCGAAGACATTGCTCTCCCGTAAATCCAACGCGCTTAGTGAACCGGTCGAATACGTCGTCTATTTCCAATGAGTTTTCGTACTTTTCCAACGCCCAAGTCGCGTCTTTTCTGGCTTGGCCATCCACTTCGGCGGGATCCTCTATTTTGGCATTTGTCGGGAGTTTTCCTTTGGAAGGCTGTGGAATATACTCGGATAACGTCGACAAGTATACGGCGGGGTAGGCTGGTGCTGCGGCCCAGAACGAGTCGGTTACTCTTGTCGAAGCCATAGCTGTGATGAGTGATTCCTCAGAATCATCGCTCTCTGCGTCGTCGCAATCGTTGAGATCTTGATCCGGCTGCTCAGAAATATCAATGGCTGGGTTGCCGAAGATTTGGTCACCCAGACCAAAAGCCATCGGTTCGGCAGGGGTTTTCATCTGAGTGACTAACCGATCAATAGAATAGGGATGAAATGCCAGTATGACTACTCACGGAAAATGGGTTAGCTGAAGGGGAGGCGACCGTTATCTGCTGTCCAGCGTTCCGTGCTCTCTTTTTCTTCAGCTTGGCTGCATAGACATCATTATACCTCAGACCCCGCCATGCCCGTACGCTGTTGGTACTTGAGATGCATGATCTGCTGGCACCACATCACGCCTACCTTCCAACGTGTCCTTGACAAGTGGAACGAGCGCAACCCCACACGTACAACGCACGGTCCATGGGACTATTTTCAAACGGACACCACACCTGCAGGAGGAGCTCCATAGGATCGGAGCAGACCTTGCACTGGCAAGAGGAAAAAGAGAGCTCGCGGGAAGGCAAGAACGCCTTGAAAAGCGGGATAAATTTTAATCTGCATTGACATGTTGCTCGTACATTGGATAAGAGACAGAGCTCGTACAGGGAAACCACCGATGCGAGAGACGGCAGCATCTTTGATGTCGGCATCGGTCTCCACACTCCCATCAGGAACGCCGAGCAGGACATCCGTCTCCATGCCAGCGCCGATGTCCTCGTCGGAATCGGACCAGTCATCTTGGGTTGAACCGGGCATACTGTCGAGAATGGGGTCAGTGGGAAGGGATTTAAATTAGCGGTGAGAGGGATCAGATATGCATGAATGGTAAAATCAAAAGGACTCGTCACAGACGTCTGAGGGAGGAAATCTCGCACAGAACGTCTCGGACTCGTCATCTATGTGTTCATCCAACGAAAAAGATTCATGACGGTTTGCTTACCTGACTTTGAATGGTGTTAAAGACAGTCGGTGCGAGTTTATATGCTCGAGATTGCAGATGGGAACTTATTTCCTTTTCTGGATCAAACGTCCATTACAATCCCTGTCACCGTGTCAGCTTGTCGGCGACAGCCTCGGTTTAGCTCGCCGGGATGTCTGCCCCGGATGCACGGACACGTAGAAAGATCAGCCTACAGCCAGCCAGGGTTCTCTCCGTCTCGTACGTTGTCTCTGCCACACCCCAAACGCATATGTCAATGATTCGTCCAGACTTGGTACCAGAGCCTTCCCCAAGATAGCCCTCTCGAACATTCTCTTTGTCCTTACACTCTTTGCAGCAAAGGAATCCCTACTTTCTTATGATGTCGGCGTCTTCTGGGTGGTCATGAGAGTCCTCGCCTTGGGCGCCATAGGTGTCCTAGTATGGGAAGGCTTAACGTTGGAGTTTTCCAAAGGGACTCAGGTTGAAGTAGGCGATTACCATCCTCATCTGTCCGGTCAATTGCCTCACAATACTGCAGTGGATAGCACTGGGCGTTTCCTCGTTTCTGCTTTTTGTTCAGCAGGCAGCGCTATATACTGCCCTCTACCGACTGTCTTCACTGCGGTACCTTCATTCTCTTATCGTCTGGCGATTACAAGAATTCATCCTCTTCCTGGTAGTGTCATGCTATTCGTCCATTTCTCCTCTAATTGGGTGGATGCGATGGTAACCCTTCTCCCCTCGGCTGCTGCTGGAATACTACTTAGACCCCTTGCCAGGCATCCCGTCCCCTCATTGTGTCGGCTGCCTTCCTACTGTCCTTTTTTGTCGACACCACCCTGTCCCACCAAGCTCCTGCCAACGTTCTCCCCGGCTATGTCTGTCTTATACTCCACGGTCTTGCTACGTATGCTTTGGAGTACCTTCGAGGTGTCTTATCATCTACAATCGCTCCTACAATGACCACTGCCGCCAGTACATTTGGCGCTGCATTGCTCAGCCTTCCCTTCTATGCCTTCAGGCATGCACTGGTAAGCTTCTCGCTCATACGCTCTGCTCTTCACCTGATTTCGTTAGCTTGATTCCCGCCCATCACCTGTCGTCCCTCTCCTATCGTTGGCTGTCCTGCCTCTCCTCACTTTAAACACAGTATTCTTGACGCCGGACACCAAATTAAACCAGTATAACTCTCAGCAAGCTATCCAGGTGTTTCTGCTGTCTTATCCTTCAGCCTTTCTGGTTTCGATTGCCATGGGACGTCTTGGGTTTTCCCAACATCCACATTGGATTGATCTTGTGCTCGGCGCGATGCTTTACTATGGTATGATGTAGTACAGACTGGAGAGTGTCTACTCACCTGGATTATCACAGCAAAGTATCCAGACGAAGATCAGTCCTCACTGTTTGCTCCACGAACACCCATATCAAAGCTTGTTCGTTTCTACCTAAATTCTATCCTCTCAGACGACGAATCCAGAAAGATCTTTTATTTTCTGGCACTAAATTTATGTTACATGCTCGTACAAATGCTTTACGGTGTTTGGACGAACAGCCTAGGCCTCATTTCAGATGGTGAGCAATTCCACATGGGCATTGTAACGTTTACCGAGAGTTTGCGTGAATGTCAAGCGATCCACATGGCATTTGATTGCCTGGCAATTTCTGTCGGATTACTGGCTTCAGTCATGGCAAAGTGGCCTCCGAATGAGCGATTCACTTATGGGCAAGTTTCCCCCTAATGTTCTGATTTGCAGAGGAAATTATACTGACGTTTGTCCGACATAATTAGGTATGGCAGGATCGAGACGCTATCTGGTTTTGCAAACGGAATATTTCTTATCCTGATTTCAATCTTCATCGTATTCGAAGCGATCCAGCGACTGTAAGTCTATGTATTGTCCCCGTTGGCGTCGATAATCTGAGCATCCCATCTGTTAGCCTCCACCCTCCAGAAATGTCGACGAGTCAACTCTTGTTAATTAGCTCCCTTGGGCTTGGCGTTAACTTGTTTGGCATGTTTGCAATGGGGGGACATCACCACCACCACCACGTAGGCGCATTGAATTACTATGCTGCAGGGGTGCCTAACCAAACAATGGTTGGTGTAGGGTCACGGTCATGACCATGGATGCGAACATGCACGCGGGCACGACCACACCCACGATCATGAGCACAAGCACTCACATACTAGTCATTCCCATCCGCACGATCACAAGTGCGAGACGACTAGTTTGCCACACCATGCCCATGCCAGCCATCATGTGCCACAGCATTCGGATATGCATACCCTCGATTCTTACGATCACCATAAGCACAACAGTGATCCCAGCCATAGCCATGTCACTGTGGCGTCTTCACAACAGGATCCCTATTCACAGTTCCATCGCCATCACGAACGACGAGAGAGTGAACCCCCGCATACCTGCTCGCAATTGCACGAGCATTCCAATGCATCAAATTCTGATTCCCGCTCACCACCTGCTGATGAAGGGCACATCCAACATTGTTCGAAGTCTTCTACAATCAGGGAACGAAAACCCCATTCTCGTGGCCCATCACTTCAAATTACACTTGAAAACAAACAATCAGCTCGAGTTCCATTTCCGCTATCGTCCCCTGTGGATTCGCCGATCTCTCCTACTTATCCCAGCACATTCAAACATGACCACCATCCCGTGAACCACCATGATGTTGGACATGGACATCAAACTCACTCTCACGGACATGAACACGATCATCACGGCCACAGTCACAACATGCGCGGAGTGTTCCTGCACGTAATGGCGGTATGTTTCATCCTATTTTCTCAAGGACGAGTCTAAATGATGTTAGGATACGCTTGGCTCGGTAGGAGTCATTGTCTCGACGCTCCTCATCCAGTACTACGGGTGGACAGGCTTTGATCCCATCGCCTCCCTCTTCATCGCTGTGCTCATCGTTGCCAGTGTAGCTCCCCTCGTCATTGATACAGGGCGTGTGCTCAGCTTAGATTTGGGAGACAACGAAAGTAAGGTTGAAATGGCTTTAAGGAGGGTATGTACCCAGACACTGCATAAATGAATAGCAACACCTGACGTGGGTCATTGCGCGCAGCTCGAACACGTGGAAGGTGTCGCCTCGTACTCCTCCCCACGATTTTGGCCCAAAGACTCTTCAAGCATCATTGGCTCTATCCACGTTCAACTATCGTACACTGTCTCTCAGACACATCAATCCGACGCGCCAAGCAATAAACAGTCGAGTATCGACCGCGTGTTGGAGCGCGTGGACTCTCTCTTGAAAAGCGGAATACCTGGACTGGAAGAGCTCACAATACAGCTGGAGGAAGCCTCTGGGGAGTAGGCGTGGTAGCTTCCTGTGGATAAAACATGATGGTGCCTATGTCACTTGGATACCCTAGATATTTGGTAATTTAAACCCGCTTAAGCTCCAAGTCGACCTCTTGAGAAGAGCAGGAGCGCGTCGAAGTGGTGGAAGTGAGGAGCGTATGGTCACGTGCAAGGAGTAATGGGTCGCGTGATCCAGCCAAAGTACGTATCCACTATGTACTGTATTCAGTACGCTCGGCACCGCGTTTAAGCCGCTTGGAGCGGGCAGCCTCCTGGCATTGCTTCGTTCTGTCAACACTGATACTATACCGACCTTAGAACTTGACGTCTGCTTTCAACTGGTCGTCGTTTTCATCTCATGGCCGCATCAAAGGATGTAGTTGAAGAGGATGTAGCAGAATTGAAGAGGAACATCGCTACACATAGCCAAAAAAACAACGTTGCTCTCTCCTCCGCAGGTGAGTCGACGCCATTACAGTCCAAGCACAGTATGATCGAACCGACGTTCAGGATTGCCGATTATATCTTACTGCATTGCCTCTATCCTCATGACTGTCGTGAACAAGGTATTCTACCCGCACGTATTCCAGTGTCAAATGATGATTCATCCCGACGTAGTTTGTGGTATCCGGGCGGCAGTTCAACATGACCTTTCTTTTACTCTCTTTCCAAAGCATCGTCTGCATTGCATGTGTGGTTGCCGTCAAGAAGCTGGGCATCATTTCGTTTCGAGATTTCAGCATGCTAGATGCGAAAACATGGTTTCCTGTGAGCACGTTGCTCGTTGTCGTGATATACACTGGCTCCAAAAGTCTCGTAAGTATCTGACAGGTCGGTTGCCATGTTCGGTTCCTGATGAATCATTTTTCCGAAGCAATACCTCACCATTCCAGTCTACACCATCTTCAAGAACCTGACCATTATACTTATAGTATGTGTCGCCTCGTGGTCAAGTGACGTTCCTTGATCGTTTTTATTTCAGGCATATGGGGAAGTTATGTGGTTTAATGGGAGGATTACTGGGCTCACAATGATTGCGTTCTTACTGATGGTGAGCGTGCCTTGATGATACAGACGGGCTCATTCCCGCTTATCAAACATCAGATACTTTCTTCGATACTCGCAGCAGGGGCAGATATGAGCAATGTGGCAGATGCAGCTGACAATATTCCGCCAGCAAGTGCAGCCATGGGCATCGGTCTGGAGCTCGTCTCCACCGTGATAAGGAGGCTGCATATAGGGTACCTTTGGATGCTTCTAAATTGTTTAGCTAGCGCTGGTTATGTGAGGTTCTTCCCGGCTTGTCTTTGGGAAGCGTTGATAACAACAACATGACAGGTTCTGCTGATGCGGAAACGTATCAAGGTCACAGGATTCTCCGACTGGGATTCAATGTTTTACAATAATTTACTGTCAATACCTATACTGGGGGTATTCTCTATCATCTTGGAAGACTGGGGAACAGTGAATCTCTCACGTAACTTGTAAGTATATCTGGCTACCTCGAGCCCTATCCCGCATACAAACGACTAGGTGCTTGTCATGAAGCCCGGAAGAAACGCGATACGTGTTGCTATTTGCTATCGCGTTCTCTGGCGCGGCAGCTGTAGGCATATCGTACACTACCGCTTGGTGCGTCCGGACGACGAGCAGTACGACATACAGGTCCGTGCTATGCGTCGCTGAGTGTGCCGAGTGACTGATGGTATATTCCAGCATGGTTGGCGCGCTGAACAAGCTCCCTGTGGCTGCATCAGGGATGTTGTTTTTCGGCGATGTGGTCACGGTTGGATCGGTTTCCGCGATTGGAGTTGGATTTATTGCTGGCGTTATGTATGCGATCGCGAAGAACAACCAGAAGAAGTGGGAGAGCAAGGGACAGAGTAGTATTTTACCACTCTCCAATCGGAACTGATCCTGTCGTGTTTCTCACGGTGTGTCATTCCGAGTGCAAAAGATCTGATTGTTTCCTGGGCTGAGTGGGACAGGCGATGTGAACTGGTGGATTTAAAGAAATGTGGGTGGAGATGATGCGGAGGATGCGCCTTAGTGCCGAGCGGAGCCAAGTGAAGTTTCCATGTGCCGGATGTTACATCGTACCCGGGTCAACCTCTTAAATCAATCCTGTCATTGTTCCCCTCGACTTGACTCCCTCCCACTACCATGGCCGCACCCCCACAGTCTCTCCACCCTCCGAGGTTGGCACACACCTTCATCGGGACGCCAAGTGCTCCCAGCACACCCGTGCACAACATCCAGACCATGCGCAGGAAAGCCGCCGGACACAGCGGTCCCCTCACCAAGATCCTTGTAGCAAACCGCGGGGTATGCCCATTTGCACTACCCCCTTTCCGATCTCCCTAATGCCTGTTCATCAGGAAATCGCCATCAGAGTGTTCCGGACAGCCCACGAGCTGGCTATGCACACTGTAGCGATTTACTCGTTCGAGGATCGTCTCTCCGCCCACCGCCAGAAGGTGCAGTGCACGATCCTAACCATCGTATAGGTCTCCTTAACCTGCCAGACAGGCCGATGAAGCCTACCAAGCCGGCAAAGGTCTGACACCCGTTGGTGCATATCTCGCACAAGATGATATCATTAGAATCGCTCTCGAACATGGCGTCGACATGATCCATCCCGGGTATTTGCCATTGCTTGTCTCATGCGGTGTCCGTATCGAATGCCTTTATAGTTACGGTTTCCTATCCGAGAACGCCGAGTTCGCGCGCAAGGTCGAGCAGGCTGGTATCGCGTTCGTTGGACCCACCCCGGAAGTCATCGATGGCCTTGGCGACAAGACCAAAGCACGTACATTGGGTATATGCGCTGGTAACTTGACACCCATATCCGAGACTGATGTGACATCTTTCAGCGATGAAGGTCGGTGTACCGGTCGTACCCGGAACACCAGGACCCGTGGCCTCGTATGTCGACGGAGAGGCGTTCATCAAGGAATATGGCTTCCCAGGTAAAGCAATCCACACACATGCTCCTCCATACAGTCACTCAATAACCCCCTTGTAGTTATTATCAAGGCCGCCATGGGCGGAGGTGGTCGTGGCATGCGCGTTGTACGCGGACAGTCTGACTTCAAGAATGCGTTCGAGCGCGCTGCCTCTGAGGCCAAGGCCGCTTTTGGGGATGGCACAGTCTTCATCGAGCGTTTTTTGGAACGCCCTAGGCACATTGAAGTACAAATTCTGGCCGACGCGATTGGTAACACTATTCACCTCTTTGAACGTGACTGTTCAGTGCAAAGGCGTCACCAAAAGGTCGTCGAGGTCGCGCCTGCCACACATCTTCCCGAAGATGTCCGCCAAGCAATCTTGGCTGATGCTATCAAGCTAGCCAGAAGTGTGGGATACAGGAACGCTGGCACTGCCGAGTTCTTGGTCGACCAGTCGGGCAGACATTATTTCATCGAAATTAATCCCCGTATCCAAGTCGAGCACACCATTACCGGTATGAGCCTTGTACCCGTGTCCTTTGTTTTTCATCCCTAATACAGTTTTCTGGCTTTGTAGAGGAGATCACTGGTATCGATATCGTAGCTGCTCAAATCCAGATTGCCGCAGGCGCGACTCTTCCCCAGCTTGGCTTGACGCAAGAGGCCATCACCCGCAGAGGCTTTGCAATCCAGTGTCGTATCACCACTGAAGATGCGGCAACTGGCTTCCAGCCAGACACTGGAAAAATCGAAGTATATCGCAGTGCAGGCGGCAACGGTGTTCGTCTCGATGCATCTTCCGGGTTTGCTGGCGCACAGATCACGGTAGGCATCCCCAATGTTTACAGATGTATTCGTGTTGAGCGTACACCCATTGCGTAGCCGCACTACGATAGCTTGCTGGTCAAGTGCACGGTCAGTGGTACGACGTATGAGGTAGCACGTCGCAAGATGCTCCGTGCTCTCGTCGAGTTCCGCATCCGTGGTGTCAAGGTTGGCAGAAAATGAGTACGTTCTTAAGCCCGGGTTGATATCCTCCTCAGACCAACATCCCCTTCTTGTTCCGTCTCCTCACACACGATGTCTTCGTCGGTGGAAAGACTTGGACCACGGTATGTATCGGAATTCTAGTGTGCTCAGTACTTATCATGTTCTTCTACTAGTTTATCGACGATACTCCAGAGCTTTTCAAGCTTGTGCAAAGTCAAAACCGTGCTCAAAAACTGCTCGCATATCTTGGAGACCTCGCAGTCAACGGGAGCTCTATCAAAGGTCAGTCTGGAGAACCAGGTCTCAAAGAGGAGACTGTTATCCCCAAGTTGGAGAATCGCGAAGACCCGAGTGGGCCACCTATGGATACAACATTGCCGTGTCAGTTGGGTTGGCGTAACATCATCGTCGAGCACGGTCCCGCGGCCTTTGCCAAAGCCGTACGGGAATACCCAGGCACACTTATCATGGACACAACATGGCGAGACGCTCATCAATCGCTCCTTGCTACCCGTTTAAGGACTGTTGATATGGTCAATATCGCGAAGGAGACTAGCTATGCCCTCGCTAACGCTTTTAGCTTGGAGATGTGGGGTGGTGCAACGTTTGACGTTGCCATGCGATTCCTGTACGAGGATCCTTGGGAGCGATTGGTCCGTTCACGCGCCAAATCTGTGGTTTTCTTGCTGACACAAGTAACTAGCGGACCCTCCGTAAGTTGGTACCTAATATTCCATTCCAAGCACTCGTGCGTGGTGCCAATGGCGTTGGATATACCAGCTATCCGTAAGTTCCTAGCAAATTTTGCGACACCTAATCATTCTCGTCTCAGCGACAATGCCATCTACGACTTCTCCAAGAAAGCTGTAGAGAATGGTCTTGATATTTTCCGTGTCTTTGATTCCTTGAACTACTTTGGTGAGTGTTCAGTGGTTAAGGGTTGATGGACCACTGATCCAGGATGATCTCGACAGAAAATGTAAGCTGAACCATCAATTTCATGAAATTGGCGCTAAGTTTCGTGCAGATGAGGCTTGGAATTGACGCCGCCAAGAAAGCCGGGGGTGTCGTCGAAGCCGTTGTTTGCTACAGCGGTGATGTCGCTAGTCCCAGGGAAACAAAATATACCCTTGAGTACTATCTAAACTTCATCGACCAACTTGTCAAGGAAGGGGTTCACATTATTGGTGTGAAGGATATGGCTGGTCTGCTCAAGCCAGAGGCAGCAAAAATGTGGGTAATCTCTTACTGTGCTCACTATATGCAGTGTCTGAAATCTCTTGCAGCCTTATAGGGGCGATCAGGGAGAAGCACCCTGATATTCCGATCCACGTTCATTCCCATGATACGGCTGGAATTGCAGCTGCGTCCATGCTAGCGGCCGCCGGCGCTGGCGCCGACATCGTCGACGTTGCCATCGATAGTAAGGAACTAAAGACAGTGCTCACAAATCCATGATTACTGACTGATGCGACAAGGCATGTCTGGATTGACATCTCAACCATCGATGGGGGCAGTTTGTATGGCGCTCGAGCAGACGAAATTGGGCACCGGAATCCGCTACACTGATATCCAAGCACTGAACTCGTACTGGAGTCAAGTTCGCTTGCTTTACAGTTGCTTCGAGGCTAATGTCCGTGCATCGGATTCGAGTGTCTTTGACCACGAGATGCCAGGAGGACAGTACACAAATCTCATGGTAGGTACCGAGTGTCGTGTCTTTTGCATCCCACGTGGCCTTACCTGCTATACAGTTCCAAGCTGCGCAACTTGGCCTGGGAACACAGTGGACAGGTAAGAATGGATCAAAACTTGCTAGATATTTCTCCTGCTAATACACTATTCCATAGAAATCAAGAAGAAGTATATCGAGGCCAATGAGCTTGTGGGTAGAAAGTCCATCAGTCGTGTTGGGAGCCTCACTCGTCTTCTAGTGTGGTAATATTGTTAAAGTTACGCCATCATCCAAGGTGGTTGGTGACTTTGCACAGTGGATGACGTCGAATTCCTTCACCAAGGAGGACGTGCTTTCCCGTGCAGATCAACTTGATTTCCCTTCATCCGTTGTTGAGTTCTTCCAAGGCTATCTTGGACAACCTGTAGGAGGCTTCCCGGAACCATTGCGTACCAGGATCATCAGAGACAAACCAAGAATTGACGATCGTCCTGGCGCTACGTTGGCACCCTTGGACTTCAAGAAGATCAAGGCAGATCTGCGCAGCAGATTCGGAAAACACATCACCGATGCAGACGTGACCTCGTATGTCATGTACCCCAAGGTCTGTTGTGTCTCTTTCTCCAATGACCTGGGCCCCCTCATGGTAGCCTCGCTAGGTATTTGAAGAATACCAGGGATTCCTGGAGAAGTACGGCGACCTAAGGTGCGTGGCATTCTGTGATCGAGGATGGATCGATATAATTGTCTTGTGCAGTGTGGTTCCTACCCGATACTTTTTGGGTCGCCCGGCCGTCGGAGAAGAGATGCACGTCGCTATCGAAAAGGGGAAGACCCTTATCGTTCGTTTGATGGCAATAGGACCCGTCGTTGAAGGTCGTGCCCAACGTGATGTCTGGTTCGAAGTCAATGGCGAGGTAACACCAGAGTCAGTTGACATTGCATGAGAATTTCACCGACACCATTCACTGTATAGGTACGCGCGGTATCCGTTGAGGACAAGAACTCCGCAGTGGAGACCGTCTCGCGGGAGAAGGCCACCTCTGACCCTGGCTCGGTCGGTGCACCAATGTCAGGCGTTGTCGTCGAGGTCAGGGTCAAGGAAGATCAGGAGATTAAGAAGGGTGATCCACTTTGTGGTCAGTGAGATCGTTCCACTTGACCAAAACCACATTTTGACATGATTTGCTGCTCACTTCTAGTTCTAAGTGCTATGAAGGTAAGCAGTCGTTACTCAACGTTGTTCTCATCATCTGACTGGAGGGTTTTAGATGGAATCTGCAGTTACTGCACCTGTTTCCGGCCACATCAAACGAGTTGTTGTCAATGAAGGTGCGTGGGTTTTGTGCTTGTTAGAGGCGATGCGTAACCGTCGCTATCAGGTGACTCGATAAACCAAGGAGACTTGACGGTAGAAATTGTCCACTGAGTTGTGTCACAATAGAATGCAATGTATATTAGTCTGCACGCTGGTGAATTATTTGTCTTGGTGTCCGCATCCCGATCATTGATCAGCACAGTCTTTTACTCGACGATTTATTCCTCACTACCAGCTTGAATGTACACCGTATTGTCATCGAAAGCGATTGAATAGTCCCATATCCAGTCCGACTGGACGTATCACGACCATGTTTGTCTCAATAGCAAGCCAAGAGACGCGGCATTGAATGATGCAATCTAGAGGACCCAAACAGAACAGTCTAACAATCACACTGATCTGATATCTGACGTCACGACAACGCTGCATGATATGGTCAAGGGCAGTGTCTCTCATCAGGACACAATGTATTCATCCATGGACGTCGCCAGGACCCTATCCTCGCGATATAGGCAAGTCCCGAATGCGGGGGATGCCGATACGATGAGCTACGTCACATCGATTTCTCACATGCATGGCAAGTTTAGATGAAAACGGCACTATCACCCTAGTTTGCTATCGATATGCACAGGTGGCAAGGCTTCCAGTGCGCGGCGTGCGCCGGGCACATTAGATCTTTGCAGGCTATTCATTTCCGCTGGGAGACTGCGAGGGTCATGTGCTAAATTTGCCAGACATCAGGATCCGCAGTCCATCCAGCTCAGCAGGTGTTTCCAATTCTGTTCTGCGAAGAACCTCAATGGAGCAACACTTGATACGGTGGGAACACATGTAGGGGCCGAACAGCGGAAGAAAGGTGAATGATGATGATGTGAAATCAGCTTTGCCTTATCATCATTGAAATTCGATAACATTGTTAGCCTTATCGCGCAAGCTCCGAGGCAACCTTCAACTGTTGCAGGATATCATCGCCAAGTTCATGGATAACCTCCTATGCATCATGATGAGCCGATGGGCAGCTGATAGAGTCAGAAACTGACCTCGGCGCTCTTGATCTCCGAAACGAGTCCTACTCCCATTCCGGACCACACTAGCATTCGGTTGGGGTCACCGTCACGAACACCCGCATCGAATTTCACCTTGACGGTCTCGACGTCAACTCCGTTATCCATGTCTTTCACAGTGTTATTATAAAGCCCTCTCCCATCGACGCCCGCTGGCCAATCTAAAAGGCCTCTCGCACGGTCAAAGGCCATCGTTCGCACTGTCGTGTCATGTTTAGCTGCAACAAGCGCTTTCTTCTGGGCATCGCTGTATTGACTCTCTGGGGTCATCAGAAAGCGCGTCCCGAGCACAGCACCCGCCGCTCCAAGGACAAGGAAAGAAGCAACTTGACTACCGGTCATCAGGCCACCCGCTGCTAAGACAGGAGGTCCGCCTTTAGGCAATGCGGCAAGGATAGAGGAGACCAATGTAAAAAGGGGTGGCGCAGAGCCATATCCATGTCCCCCTGACTCGTTGCCTGCAAAATGCACCAAGATTAAATCCGACCGTCATTGACGGTCCAAAAAAAAAGAAACACCAAACCTTGGGCGACAAGGACGTCCACTTTCCACTCATCCGAGGCGACGAGAGCTTCCTCGACAGAGGAGACTGGGACAAATATAATTGTCGGACGAGCGCGTTTGTGCTCAGCGTCGTAGTTGCGAATAAGTTTGATCCACTCCTTGAGATTGTTGCCAAAGGCTAGCCAGATTGCCTGGACATGGTTGTCGAGGGCGGCCGATAGCAGAGCTTCCGGGTTGGCCGTCGGCTTCTCCAGCAGCCACGCCAGATAACCGACGCCGATTGGAAGGGGGTCTGATGGAGTTAAATGGAGTAATCCGCGAGCAAGCGATAGCTCGTTTGTCAGACTCTCCACGCTCCGGTAGCCTGCCACGATTTCCGCGGATCAGTCGCCTTAGCTATGCGAGGTGTGCAATCATACCTGCCGCGAGGAACCCAAAGCCTCCCCCGGCGGTGACTTGGGCTGCTAACCGGCCACCGCTTGCGCCCGCCATCGGAGCAGCCACGATGGGGACATTTACACCTGCCAGGGAAAGGAAATCACACATATCATTCGGAATACGAGCGAACGCAACCTGCCTAACATGCGAGTGATTGTCGTGTTGAAAGGCATGACGAACTAGTAGGTCGTAAGTACTGCAAATATCGCTTTATATTCGCCAACGACCGACTCGGATGACTAACGGTATGACAGAAGTCGGGTGATATCGCTTTATAACATCGGAGCCAACGACCGACTCGGATGACTAACGGTATGAAGTCGGGTATCCCAAAGTTGTTTGTATTTGCGGATGTTTGTGTAGTGTAATCCCATCTTGCCTCGTGTGTGTGCTATATCGTTCGTTGTACTCGTCCCATATCCTAATCGCGTCCATCATGGTCCGTATCGCTCTCCGATCCAGCTAACAGAACATCCGATTGACAGCCTTTGAACGAATATAGCCTCCTCCAAAATCGAAAGGTGGAAAGATGCTCAGCCTCATCAACTGGAGGCTGAAAGTGACTATCAGCGATGGTCGCGCGTTAACAGGACAAATGCTCGCATTCGATAGGCACATGAACTTGGTCCTGGCAGATTGCGAAGAATTCCGCCGCGTGAGACCCAAGAAAAAGCCTGGTCAGACGGAGACACCGCTCGAACAAGAGGTCAAGCGGTCTCTCGGCCTCGTAATTCTACGCGGCGAAACAGTTGTCAGTATGAGCGTTGAAGGTCCCCCTCCAGTTGTCGATGATGACAAGAAGAATGCCGTATGTGTTATTGTTTGTCAGTACACAATGAAACATCTAATGAGGCCGAACCTGCAGCTTTCTGTCGGTCCTGGCCGTGGAATGCCTGCCGGTCGCGGCATGGGAATGATACCCTCCAGTGCGTGCTTTTCTTCGAAGTCGTCGTTGCTTTCATTCATCTAATCCCTTGCAGTGGGCGTTCCTCCGATGGGTCGGCCTCCTGTTCCCTTCCCTCCTGGCATGCCCGGTCCTCCCCCAGGTTTCAGACCACCAGGTTTCCCACCTGGTGCGCCCTTCCAAGCACCACCGGGCTTTGGAGGTCCCCCTCCTCCTGGGTAAACATTTCTCCACCCCATTAATTTCAGCGGTGTTGAATATTCTTTTCTAGTTTCCAACCTCCCCCCCAGTGATATACTGTACACGGGTGTAAAATTATGCAGCAGCCAAAGGCGGAATGGGGAGCAGGGCAAGTAGTTTCCTCGCTATCATGTCGGTGGGCATATGTAATGTATTTCCTGCTTGCATCACAAAAAGGTTTGTTGTACCTATCTTGCTAACAAACTAATAGCCCCGTATCTCGTCCGTTGCCATTTTCTGTTGACCGAGTCGGTGAATGGAATCTTGGGTCTCGTAATCATGCAGCTGAGCCTTGTGTTGTCCATGACTGCGTGCGGTGCTCATCTCCGGCGTGTCAAGTTGGATACGGAAGTACTTTGATGAAACTGCTTCGAGAATTCGAGCACAGGCTCATAATTGCCGCGACTCGATGATTGGTCCATGTCCTTCTATCTGACGTTGCAAGGCAAGAGAAGAGCGCCAACGGCAGCTCCTTGTTTGGGTTGATTTCACATCATAGCTGTTCTTATCACTCACCAGGTGCTCTTAATGTCCCTCATCAGCAGCAGATCCTCCCCCACCTTCGTACTTTCCCTCCACTACATACCTGCAACTGTGGTCAACATGACATTCGACTTGCTCAGTAGGTTCAGAAGACCTCTCCCAGCGCGCGACGCTCGAGGGCCTCAACATGTCCAACGACCGCCCCCGATGGTCGCTCGCGTCCACGGGAGACGACCCGCCCACGTCCCACAGGTCCGTCCTCAGGTGCGACGAGTACATCAGCAACCTACGCCGGCCATGGCCCCTCGCGCGCTCGTAACTGCGCGCAAAGGGCCTGTCGCGCGCCCGCCCCCACCTTCGCGCAGAGGACCGATCGTGCGTCCGCCCGCACGCCCCCTTCCTCCCCAGCGAGCCTCTTCGAAGCTCATGGATTGCTTGCACCTCCATTTCCACCCTTCCCAGAAGCGGGATTTAGCCCTTCCCCCTCTACGCTCCTCGAAGCACGCGAGCGGCCAACAGGCTCCTCCTTTCCCCCCACCTCGTGGGGCAATCAGAGCGCCTCCACGGCATGTTCACTGGGCTCCCGCCCAAGCACCGCTACCTCCTCAACCTTACCCTTATCCCTCCCATTCTTCCTCTCGCACCTCCTCTTCTCGTACGCCTTCTCATGCTCGCACACAATACCAAGCGGGTCCTCCCACAATCCCCCGCTATCAAGCCCCATCACAGACGAGCCGTGGTATGGTGCTCGTTCCGCATAGACGCAGATGATGCAACTGGGACAGCTCGATCACCAGAGAGAGGTACGGATCAGACGGGGATGATACAGTACGACGTGTGTCTGATTTTGCATTTGCTCTAGTGCGTACGCTATCAGATGTCGAGGAATGGCGTGCTATCTTGATGATCACACGTGTAATCCCAGAACGTGTGTCATCGATGGCCACTTCCCTTTCCGGTGGTGTTTCGCTGTTCAAGCAGGCCTTGAGATGATCTGTGACTCAGAGGCGACAAGAAGGGACAGGGAAGACTCGAGAGTGTTTTTTTAGACGACTTGATGATCATGATCATGATTTCTATGCCGCTATCGTGTTGATATCGTTATCAGAACAAGGCTGGTGTTGGCGCCATAACGACGTCGTATTGGTAATCCAGGTTTCCTCGGTACCTCGAATGTGGAAAGTTGAGATATGGATCCGTTGAACTAGCTCCGAACTGAATGCTGCGCTGTTCATGCTGTCCATGGACTTCCAATGTCCGGGTGTCGGCCGGGACGCGTTCTTTCTCCCCCTCTTCTCCCCTCGCCAAGCACGCGATATCGCAACTTCGTCTACGTGTCGCGAGATCTCTGAACCTTGGTAGTATCCATGCCTGTTCTGGGCTTATCGTGGATCCGCTGTTTGGGGGTGCCTAAGTATCAATCTCGACCGGCCGGTCGCTACGAGTGTGCATTCACAGGACTTCAATTTGTGTGACTTCACGTTTTGGCAACGTATCGTCAACCTCAACGTTGTCGACTGTCTACCTGTCAGCTTGTCGTTCGACGTGTGGAGTTCAGGCCACACGCCTGTCGTCCTCCAGCCCGACAACATTGGAGAACCCCTTGGAGCCCATGAAATCGTGGCCACCGTGCATGGAACACGATGCACAAAGTTAAGCTCTCTAACTGCGCACCGGACTGCGGTTCCTCCTCAGATGCGGTATACCACACAAAAGGTTTTAGAAAGAAGATGGGGGGGTTTGATTCCGTACACTGGGCCCTTGATGTGTCAGCTCTGATATGCCCATGAATAGCCTGACATGGGTGGCTCCCAAGTAGAGACCAGTGGATCCAAAGGATGGTACGTACAACGTGACCCATCCTGAAAACCTCTTCGCAATATCACCTATTCCGTCCCCTCAGATGTATGGCTGGAGAGAAGCTGAGTTGGCTCATCCATTCATTGATCACGACATCGAAGAAGCTGCTACGGTGGGAAACACCCCATGCTCAGACCAATACATACCCTATTCGTGGGGTGTCTACGATAAAGTCGACCCGAACAGCCGAGACAAAGGCTTGACCGGATGCTGTGAGCTCACAACGTGGTTTAACCTTTTTTTTTTCTTCTTCTCCATCCGAACGCTTAGACGATGCGACACGATCGCAGTCTCTCAGGCTGGCGCCCGACGCTTGGGGGACAATGCCATCCGCAGAAATCGCTGCTGATTGCCCTCTCATCTCGTGGCTGCGTAGCCGACTGTATCCCCAAAGGATCAGCTAAACGCGCGCCTCACCTTTCCAATCAATGGTGGGTAGCTGCATTGCCAATGATACCACCTGACGGTGTTGAACTCATCGTACGACCCCGTCGTGGTGGGGCACGCAGCTCCAATCCCCTAATTTCGTCACCAATGACGATGGTTGCCCCAACGCATTCTCAGCCAGCTCTCACACATAATTAATGTCCACTTGCGTTCAGTCCGCATCCACTCATTCCAACATGGGCGCACCGCAATCAAAACTAAATATTTGGCTCGCTCCCAGAGTGCCAGATGTGGTTTAGATCGCGGACGTACTTTTTCAAGGTTCTGTCATGTCGCTCATATGGAGGTGGGTACTGATCTGACTTGGCAGTCATGAGACTTTGCCTGATAAGCACATACCAGACAGGTGACCAGGATAACCCCCTTAGCTAGTGCGATTTTGACATGGTCGAAAACGTCTTTCAATCCTTTGGCCAAGGTTAGCAGATTACTCGCGTTGCAATGACAGACGATCCTTTACCGGTAATGTTCAGCGCCAGACTACTTCGGTAGGCCCCAAGTATATCCACCTGCATTTTTTCGGGTGCCTTGTGGGAGTTTGATTGCGCACTGGCCGAATTGATACGATCTACAAACCCCAAACCGCAGAAAGGCGGAAGTACATCGACAGCAAAAGACACAGCCCTCAAGAGAGGTTCGGTTGGGGAGAAACCCTCACCGGCGTGGATCGCATCCGTGACCGACGAGCATGGGTCCGAGGTGGCGATGTACCGTGAATTTCATCTTGTCGACAAACTAAATTGCTCTCTGACGACATGACAGGTGAGCATCAATACCTGACACAATCGCTCCAGAACTTCGTGTGCTGCCGCAGACTTTCTCATCCGTGGCGCATGGCATCCGAGTCTGGCTGTTCGGAGGATCAGCATCAGCTCTGGATTGTCATCTTCACCGTCTTCCCAGAACCAAATGGTCGGTGGACGCATCCGGTGTTTCATACTGAACCGGGTGCCCCTTCTAGCTTCCCATCCGACGGGGGTATTCCTAAAAATATTACCCCATTGTCGCTGGGACCGGGCTGTGTGTGCACCGATAAACTACCGAATCCGAATGGCCGGGTAGACTAGCATGTACGACGGGCACTGTTTTTTTCGCAAGCGAATATGTTGCTTGCTGCGAACGTAACTCTACTCCCTTATTCGGACAGCAACGGTGCGCTGTCGGCGCGCAGGTCGATCATGAAAGGGCGCGCATGACACCGTCTCCATTCTCCAACTTTGAGCCCTGAAGACGTCAAGGCTGACTAAATCGATCGGAGCTTTATAATAACCTTACCTTTCGTTGGGGATCATATGGCGCGAATTTGCATTATCACGACGTGCTACGGCGCGTTCTCCCAACGGGCCAAGTTCCGGGCGGCGTGGGCAACGGTTGGGATTAGAGACCAGATTCAAACGTCTGGGTCGGTCGACTTGACACGTTCCATCGTGACCACCTCCTGCGCCGCCGTGCGGTCCCCATCAAGGCAGATGTAATCCCGAACCTGGCGGAACCAGAATCAGAATCAGTCAGCATCACTGAAAAAAAAGTGATCCATCTTATTATAGTTTTTGTCGTATAAGCCAAGAAAACCCACGCCGAACGTGTGGGGCGCGAAAATGTCGTGGTGTGCAAAGTCTAATTGATCAGAAAGACTAAGCTAAGAAGCATCCGAACAGGCTGCGGCCCTTCCTTGCATCCATCACCGGACGCAGGAGGCAATTCATTTTCATTTTTACCCAAGGATCCTGAGCACGCGTCGACGTCGTTTTGCCATGTACATACGTCTTATTCAACCCGTGCCATTTATTTCGAGGGAAGCGAGTTCGGACGCGAAGAGGCTGCCAAAGACGGACGTTACGGGATGCATCGCATGTCTTGTTCGCTATCTCCGTTGTCGTCGAGACTTTTTTACTTTCATGTACTAGGACATCCGTAAACGACGAACCAAGACTGCAGCCATAATAATGTGAGCCATCTCATCATACGGTATTTCCCCCCTGCCGTCGGTTGTCTCCCCCAAAAGGCAATGTCAAAGGAAGGGAAGAAAGAAAGCCCTCAAAAGTCAACTTTAGCGTCGTCCACGCGAAACAGTGCAGGTCTGCTTGATTGCCATATGGTCCGTGATCAGTAGTCTCTGCAAGGCGCACAGGATGGGATCCACTGGCGACGTTCGTGCGCGACGTGATGGTGCGCCTTCCGTTGGCGCTGGTGGCGCCACTGACATTTTTTTTAAAAAGACAATAAGGGCTTGCCTATCTCGGCCCAGCCAGAGTCGCCCTGCACAGACTTGCAGTACAGGTACTGTACATTGTCAGGCAATTTCCGAACTCCTCTGAGTCAATGGTTACGATGGGTACGACGGGTACGTACTCCCATTTAATTCCAAAATATCTTACAGGGGATATGTCGGTTTCGCACCGTAACCGGACCGGCAGGGCAGTGCAACGGTCGAGGCCAGGGCCCGATGTTGTACGGATAACGGCTTCGCTGATAAAAATTATCGGGCCCGGCGAACGAAGGGCAACGCGCCAAGACCCTGGATGGGGGCACAGACAACATGTACCTGCAGAAGACACCCTCATCGAGAACGAGCGTGCGTTTCACGACGCGTGGTTCTCTCCCCCCCCAAACGCAATCAAAATATCCTACGCAGGGATCGCAGCTTATCAAGTGCATATACCGTTATTCCGAGTCGAGTGCGTACTCGTCGCTGCACCGCTGGATGATATGCCCAAGAGGGGAAGATCGTCGCTGGTCGTGAGCGCCATCGACCATGGAATCTGTCAGCAGAGGTATCATCTACTGATGGTCGCCATCGACCAAAGGTTAGGTATCAGCGCGCCGGCGGCGAACTCGAGTCTACCGACTTACAGCAACGAGCGAGGCGATGCATTGCCTGTCCTCACGACCGTACGACGTCGTTCATCCTGCCACCACGGGCTGGAACGTTTCAACATGTCAAGATCTCAAAGTTCATACACATTCATGTATCGCCACCCATGCACAGGACGAAGCAGGATGAACAGACCATGACGCCAGTAGCGCGTGTATGGAGGAACGCATCGCACCATCATGGTGGCATTGCAGATCCATCATCGAATCGCCGAACCACTTATGAAAGGCACATGCACGGCGAGTCCCCAAGGCGGTGAACGGTTTCTTCGAAAGAATGGTGATTGATACACGTGTATGGTAGTAGGGCGAACAGTTTGAACCCTGGTACAAACTGTCGACAATAAGATCTGTCGCAACGAATAGCCACATGAGGTTGGGTATGTACTAACAATAGACGTGACCACGGAAGCATAATGATCTGACCACACCAATCTGGCACACTTGCCCCTCCCTCCCTACGTCCGCGCGTCGAAACGCGCCAAGTTTCTGTAACCATGCACTGATACCTTGTTGCCGATTGTTCGGCGATTAGGGATAACCTTTCTGTCGAATACGATAACGCATATGGCACATGCGTACAAGGGTCTCCAAGAATCTTCGCTAGTACGGCTTCAAGAAACGTCGACTGATATGTGCGTTTCAGGCTAGTCGCCGAGCACAACTGTCACACCCGGGACACCCGTACAGCAATTCTAGGCCCCAAGTCGATTCATAACGACTGTCAGAGGCATATCCGCGGGCCGATAATGAACATGGCAAGTTCGTACCGATGAGTCGAGTCGGTTACCGTCGCCTCCTCAAACAGCCGAAGTCATCCTAAATATTTCATTAAGTAACGTCGGACGACTCGGAGGAGGCGGCCGTCAGTCCACATGATACTCGTTCGCCCGAATCAGCATAGACATGACGCTCGGCGGTGGAGAAGCGCTGTCAACCGAGTTTCACCTCACCCCCGCCTTTACTCTGGGCCGCCGTCACATCCGAACGCCTCAAACTATGGTCGCTGGGTTACGAATGGTGTGATGCAGCGTGACACCCTAGGGGATGGGTTATGGGGAGTTGGTTCGGGTTCGCGTGCGACTTTGATCGTGCCGAGTCTGCGCACGCCACGTATTACGGTAACACAGAAATTTTTTGTATCAATGGCAGGCTTCCAAGTCATCGAAACCTGTCCGCAGTTCGGTTAGACCAAGTCGGGTTAGACATGGGAATGGGCATTTTGGAGCTTGGTGGCATCCCTCCATCATGGCGTACGGGGAGGACACATGGTCAAATTGAATTGAAGCCGGTCAAACTCAATCAAGGGCAGGTCGACCTACCCACACACAATAATGGGGATTCTCGAGGCACGCCTGTGGGTATGCTCGCAAGTACAACACGGTGGCATTCACCGAGAGTGCACTCGTCCAAGGTGTTCGCTCACAGCATCACGGTGGCAGAACTCGGCTGCTGAAGGGAACCATGCCACGCCCACGGATGCACGAGCGAGGTAAGAACCGTAAGGAGCAGTGGGCGTCGTCGACGTCTTTCGACCGCCGTCTCCCGCGAAGGCATTCTCGAAGGAAGAAAGCGTCCGATGGGCCATGCATGTTCCGAACGTGGCATGAAACCTGCGCCTGGGCCTGAAAGAAGAACGTGTCCGTGTTCCATCCCCCTTCTCGTCTGATGGTACACACGAATTTCGTGGGTGTATTCACCAACTTGTCGATTCTGGTGCTGTGTCACTCCACAATCAAGGAGGGAGGGCATCCTGTGTGAGAAAGGGATGGCTGAACAGATCGCACCCCGTTGCCACGGGGTGTCAAGCACGAGTTTCATGGCCAAGGTATTCCTAATCGATGAATCCCCCAAGATTTAGATGAAGCCAAGAACACGAATAATATTCCATCCATCCGCAACACTGCGGGCTCTATCGTACAATAAATCAATGCGATATTCTCGGTCAGAACACCGAGTAGAGAAAAACAGATGGGAGATGTCTATGCGAGGAAGCATGCAAAGAAGCGAGACGTATCTATCTATGTGTATATGCATGTATTTACAACTGTGTGAGTGAGGTGAGCGATGAGAAAGAGAAGAACGAGAATGAGTGTGGTTGCTACGTGATATTTTGAAAGAAATCAAAGGATCGTTGTCGTGAGTGCTCGATACGAGCATCGTTGTACAGAAAAAAAAGGGATAACAACAGGCGAAGAAAATGCGGTGTAGGAACCTGTCGCGACTCGGAGAAAGCGTCCCGAATTTTGAAAGAGGGGAAACGAAATTTGGAGGTCACGAAAGAGGAATCATGCTGCAATCGCACGAGTGCCCTTGCAACCGCTGAAACTGTCCCGGTATTTTGGGGCCATGAGGAGTACAGACGAGTCTGAGCTGGAAACGGAAGAAGAGAGTGATGGAGCGCGGGTCCAGTGGACAGGCTCGATGTCTCGTTGTGGTTCGTACTTGTGAATCAGGTAAGGTGCGGAGACCATCTCGTCTTGGTCTTCGTCCTCGCCGTCGACCCAGCTTAGCTCGGCTGCACGGCAAGAGGGAAAGATGACCGGGGTGGGTGTGTGGGAGTGAGAGGAGGAACGGTCTCTGTCTGCAAAGAAAAGGGACTTCTTGGGAGATTGCTTGTGACGGTGCACGGGAGCGGGGGATGGCGGAGGCGTCCTTTTCGATTTTCTAGACGATGAGGGACGATAGGAGATCTTCTTCCCTTGAGGAAGAGGGGGAAAATAATCGGTGACTTTCTCGATCACGTAGTCCTCTTTCGTGCACTTTGCACGGTCGTAGTTGACCCAGGAACGAACGAAGGCACCGATGTTTGCACCGAAGGAGACATCTTCGTCGGGAGTTGCGACCATGGGCTCGCTGAGGAGGGAGGAGAGGGAGGTGCTTGCCTCACTCATGCAGGTGGTCACGTTGGCTGGTCGCGCGTAGGAGTGGGACGGAGGTCGTGCGGGGTGGGGGGATCGGACATGCGCAGGGGACGAGACACAGAGCGTGGGTAGCGGAGTGGATGCGGCTGTGCGCTCGATAAGCTTTGGGGTCGGCTGGTGACGGAGGCGGGGAGAAGGGGGACGCTCGGTTGGAGGAGTGGAAGGTGAATCGGGTAGGAGATCCGCAAAGGGAAGAACAGGAGCACCGGCGGGGATGTGAGGTGGGATTGCCTGGGCCCATTGGCGAATGCAATAGGAACCGGAGACAGGGAGGGGGAAGGGGTGGATGCGGAGGGAGGAGGAGGGTTGAGCGTAGGAAAGACACTCGGGAGAGCAGTACGGGCCAGAGGTAGATGGCAAGTCATCCTGTGCAGGGGGTGAGTGGGGCACTAACACGAGCGGAATGGCACGGACGAGTTTGCGCTCGCAGGAGAGACACCAGTCGACGTCCATGGCTTTGTCGAGGAGGAGGAGGAGACTTGACGAGAAAAAAATGGGCGACGTGCAGGAGGACGAGTGTTTTCCCTCCCCTTCTTATATATTCGACTTCCTTTCCAGTCCAACCAAGATCCAATCACAGATCTCTGGCTATACCAAATCAAGACGACCCTTGTTCTCCTTTCTAAGCCAATTCAATTATTTAATTCATTATCGTCGATCGAGCAGGGATTCCGTAATACCACTAATTTATTTATTTACTTGCTTCATGTAATTATTTATTTGTTTCCGAGTCACAGGTCTGAGTCAGGGCGGCGCAGCACTAACACCCACGTTCGAGTCCCCCTTTCGATGTCCTTCGCGAAGCCATGACTACTGCAGACACCAACACGGGACCGGCTCAAGGATAAGCGAATATCTGTCGCTCTCCCCCCGCTCAGCCGCCGGCGGATCCCATGCCAAGATCCTGGGGTTCCCTTCTGGCCAGCTTCTCTCTCGGCGGCGGAATCTCGTCAAGACCACCTGCCCACACGCCACTCTGGCACGCCCTCCTCTCTCCACCTTCCCCGAATAGACTGATACTGTAAATTTTATACCATGCAAAGTCTCTCTTGATGCGATGACGCCACCGTCAGCAGGCATAAGCGCCATATATCCTTATCCGTCTCTTCTTTCTCTGCAGTGTCGCATCAGGTACCCCGTTCCTGATCTCACCCTTTCCCTCTTCCCTCTCTGCTGCCCAGAGTCTTCCCACCGATCGGTGCAACGGAGCTAACGAGCGATATCCAGAGTTTATGAAAAAGAGATACTCTACCGCAGCCCTGACTCTTTGCGTCCTCCGCCGATCCCACCCCACTCTCGTATCCCGCCCGACACCCGCTATTCCATCCGCAGTCACTCTGTCTATACACAGCACCTAGTCATACACAATCACACCCTGTCGTCACTCGTACTGATCCCGCTTACCGACGCGTTCGAATCGAGGCGTGGCGCGCCCGATGCAGGCTGTGATGGCTATAATGGACCCTCTTTTGCACCTACTGACCATGTCGTACATACAGTCATACACATCTTTTTTGATCTTCCCGCGCCGTTCGTATAGATCCCCCCTTGAGCGTCCCTTATTCAATCACTGCCCCAGAATAGCACCCCAGTTGGTCCCGCAACTTTCGACAACCGATCGTTCACTGGTCGCCAAAACAAGGGCACTCCGCGTACGATACATACTCTCGGGTGTCTCCTAACTAAATAGTCAGCTACGCGTTCGCCAACATGCAATAGACGCGAATTGAACGCGAGAGATGCTGAAACGAGTAGAAAGAGTCATATCAATATATGCGCTTACGCCTTGCCGCATGCGAGCCAAGGATCGCCCAGGCGGCAGAGAACAATGGAGAAAAAATATCCGTTGCAAGTCACAGGGGCCCTTGTTCCCATATACGGGGGACAATGGGTCCCTCCCAACGATTCGGACAACAATGGGGAAAAAAAAAAAGTCGACTCTTGATCGATGACGAAAGGGCTATAGCACCGCATCGCAGCGCGGTTGCGGAGATGATCCCCCCTCAAGACTGACGTCTCTAGAAGACGGCAGCTTGTAGAGGCGATACGGTTCGTGAACCAGAGGGAACGTATCAGAAGACGGTTTTCATAATACAAGGGGAAATAGATCCGCCAAAAGATTACTCTGCGGCAGGTGATGAATATTCTCATGAACCCCGTTACACGTATGCCAACGGGCACACAGGAAGAGGTGGGTTAGGAGGGACGGCGATCACCTCATCTCCGTGCCTTCGCCCCTCCACAGCATAACGAATCGGGGGAGGACAAAGACAAGACATCGTAGGAATAGCACCCACAACTTCCCGAACGCGGAGAAGGGGGAGTCTCTCTCCCTTGGTCTGCTGCGAGGAAGTAGAGAGAAGGCGAGTGATTTTCGCTACGGTCCATATTGTCCCGCATTCATACATGACTTCCCCTACAGTCACGTCGATGCGGGTCGCTGGGACCGTGTTTACCTCGCCCGAGACGGCCGCATCGTGGCCGTCGAGATCTTTCCCGCTATAACGCAGCCTCAGGAAGCCAATACTGATTATCCCGGGCGGGCTCGGATAATCAGGGTCGAGGCAACGGTGGGTCCAGACATAACCAAAGAACGAAAAACACTCACGTCAAGCAAGTCCCCGAGCTCTGCAGCCGTCATCCCGACGCCGCGCTGCTCTTTGCTAACCGTCGGAGGTCGATATCGGTCGCGACACAAACAGACCACTATGCGCGCCAACATGAGCGCCATTCGGTGGGTTTCGTCATGGTTCATGTTCTCATCGGACGCGTCCTGCACTTCTCGATGTTGCCCCAATTGTCGTGCGGACTCGGGTGGGGCTCTGCCTAATCTATCGACGCGGTTTGCCACGACGGAATCGCTGTAAAGGCAGATGCGCTTCGCGGGCCGCTCTCCCTCCGCCCTCCGACTACGGTCGCGTTGGTCGCTATATCCAGTGGTATACTTTGAGGACGTTTCCTGATATGAGCCTTCCGCTCCTCCTTGTGTAGGATGGCACGATATCATGGGACCTCGGGAGAGGTCATATGACGCTTGTGATATCGGCAAGAAGCTCGTGCTTATCTCAGGGTCCTGGGGTCCAGTCTCAAGGGGCCGACCCATGACAACGTTTGGCTCAAATGAATCCCAGTAGTGAGGGTTACTCGAGCCCGAACCTGCGGTAATAGAAATCGACATCCCTCTAGGTGTTATCGCAGGTCTAGGCTGCGATGGCATAGCGGCGGCAGGCTGTGCACAATCGTCCGATTCGGTGTCGTAATCCAGCTTAAGTGAGGAAAGTGCCGGATGGGGAAAGGGAGGGGAGGATGTTGATCCATGATTGCCACTGTCTTCCATGTCGCCGTCGTCGCTGTCTCTATCGTGAATATGGCGAAGTCGCTCGACGTATCTCTGCGCATTAATTAACGTTGCTTTGAATTCTGTCAGCGAAGCGATGCCTTCAGGACCGCGCTCCACCCTTTCCATCACGTCTCCAAGAGAAGTCCCCAAATGCGACCGAGCAGCAAACAAGGCGACAAGGATGCAAAACAACCAAAGGTTGTGTGATATCTTCCCGTCAGAGTTGATAACCATGTCACGAGTGATCCGAGTAGGCCCATCATCACATGAGACCGATCCTGTCCATGGAGACTGCGGATTGAAGACCAGTCCATCGTCATACGATTCCGAGTCGTCCCATGCCGCATCCGAATCCCATACACCCGCGACGTAAGCAAAAACGTGGAGCAGCCGGTTCATTGTATTTTCCCAAGTACCAGCAGACATTGACGATGAAGGACCCTCGTTGTCCCCGATGCCCTGACCACGATCCTTATCGTAAATGAAACTCACGGTCAGCGCCGCCGTGATCGGTAAAGTCACCCACCCTGCATCCGTTCCTGATTGCAAAGCGCTCAAAGGCGGAAGCTCCTCTGACGGCATGGTTGTCCTTCCCGACGGATGGCTCTTCCAGACCGACGCATTTGAAGAGATTTCTCATTGTTGATAACGGATCAAGTACCATTCGGACGGTATCATGTTCGTTCTCGGGTAACACGAAGCCATATCGAGAGAGGAGCGATGCGTTGGGCAAGGACCCATACGTATTGAACACTTCAGTAAATGGAGAGATGGGCCGCACGGTACGCATTTCAAGGTAGTCTGTCTTGCTCCATGTCGGGGTATCGCCATGCGAGAGTGGGTGTACATTTGACAGCAATGGGGCAGGGACCGTCGTACTTGCCATCTCACGGTCGTGCTCACATTCGGCGAGAGAACCGCATTCGACACAGACGTCATAGTCGCTCTGCAGGCGTGGTTTATCAATTCACCGAATATAAGTATAGACATGCTTCGAAGAACGCAGCAGTGGGGGGAAGATGGTCCATCATTCCTCCGCCCGATAGAGTGCGACTCTGGCGAGAAGGATCGGATTTCATTACTCACCTCCATTTGTACATGATTATCGTTTGTGTGGTTGAAACTGCAAGGTGGGTCAGATTTGCACACACCAAACAACAAAGAACCGAGTAAAAAAACCATGATCAATAAACAGGCATGCAAAACCAACAAGACATTGAATTGTCATCTATCCCCCTCAAACAACACAACGAAGATGAGGTGGCGCTCTTCTATCAGTGACTCTGCAGAATAGGGAGGGTGGAGGGTAGCAACGGTCACTTGCTGTCCACCCGAGCCGCGAGCGTAATAGGAACTTGGGATTCTCAATCATATGAACAGGCGTCATTGATGAGGTAGCAACCAGTAAAGCAGGCAAAGCATGCCCATTTTCGGACACGGGGATCTTGTGGCGTCAATTCCACGCCCCGTGTAAAGTCGGTCCACAAAGGTAAGGAGTGACTTACGCGTCGGCAATTGGAACCATTGCTAGACCATGATACGCATCCACCCAGAATGCGCGTGTCGAAACGAGCGAGTAAGCGTGGCAGAACCCCGAGAACGTAACCCTGAATACTCTTGGGTTGGCATCCGTACCGGAATCCCCAGGCTTATCTCGCCTGCTGGAGAACAATGGGTCTAGCCCAGGGTCAGTCGGGACTGCGTGAAACGTGGGTTCCACGACATTGCGGTAGTATTGACGTATTTCCTCCTGCTTGCAAGCAATGCGTCAGTTACTTAGTTGTGAACAAATGCAGTCAAAAAAGAAATCATAAAGTTATCGATATTTGAGAAATGAAGGCAAAAGGAAGGGTATCAGGGGCTCGCGGAGACTCAGGGGCGAACTTGTCCGCGCAAATCTTGATGCGTGGCGGATAAAGAAGGGGCCGAGAATAGAGGAGACAGCGGTCACATCAGGTAGAAAGCGTGAAAAGTTAGGGAGAGTCGATCATGCAAGAATGAAGCAACCATTCAATGTGGTGATCGACTCCGGAAAATTCAATGTCAAGGAGACATTGATCGAGTCGCGTTATCGCAGACCAGGCCACGAGGCAACATGCTTTCCTGACAGCAAATGAAAACCCTCGCAGCAACCTGGCTGAACCGGTACTTTTCATGTTCCCGTAGCTTAGCGGACACAAGACGGTAAAGCAACGAGACATCCGCCGGACATTGCCGCGCCACGATCGTTGTCGCTTTACGCATGCACCTAGGAGCTACGACCGTATATAGAAGGTGTGTCCGCCACTGCATGGCCCACATCCATCAGTCACCATACATGCGCAGCTCTGCATGCCGTAGCCTACGGGAAGATGCGAGGGGGAGCCTGGCGATATGAAAATTCTTGGCCAATGCATCAAGAAAGGGTTTGCGGCCAGTGCAACAGTGTTTGAGGATCAGCGGAGGCCACATTCCCGCATCAAGAAGCAATTAAACTGAGCGGGGATGGCCGACAGGAGCGTGAAGAGCAGATTGATGCGATAGTGACAAGAGGGAGTAATATGTAAGTCCCGCAGAGGAACCCACGCCATTCCGAAGAATCAACAAACAAAAAGCGAGATGAAAACAAATGGGGACTCGAAAAAAAGAAAGCTTAGAGACGGACAAAAAAGGCCATGGTGGAGTGCACCAAACATGGACGCATCGTACTCACCGTTAACCCTGGATGTTCCCGCTCGATCTTGGTGACTTGAAGCCATTCCTGTGCATTCTGGCTGTCGTGCAACCCGACGCACCATGGACATTTGGAAAGGGTGAGCTGGTGCTGACATATATGTATTGCACTCGATGTGTCATCGGTGTTCAAACATCCGCGGGATGAACAAGTGCATGTCCTGGTTTCGATGGCATCGTCGACACCCCAAAACACGGCAATGTCTACTGTTTCCCGCGGTAGGCTTTGGAGGTAACTGAACCATCGTGACCGTGGTCCCAGTAAGCTTGACAAATCAAGTCCATCAGAAAAGAGTCAGGGTTCCATCGTTGCGTGGCCAGAGGGAATCCGTCGAAAGGGAAAATCCCGGATTCATAGTTAGAAGACGGGAAGACGGTAGAACGAGGGCGGAGTATAAAGCGAGGTGGAGTTGGCGATGATGTTCGCGCGTTCATCCAAGTAGCATTTATTTTTGGCGTTTGTGTGAGAATTGCAACAATAGGAGATTCGAACACGTTGTAAGCCGACGCCACCAAGGGCAAGCAGCGCAAGTCAACGTCGCGATAAACGGCTAAAAGGAAGTTTACGCACAGTTCGCCGTAGAGCGCAAGAGCAAGGGAAAGGTGTGCACCGTGACCACAAGGCACGGCTGATATGTGCTGGGAGAAGAAGCACGACCTGACAGACAAAACAGCGGTCTTTGGAATATAGACGACTGCGATGTCAAAGATAGATTAGCACAAAAGAAACGAGACCAAGTTGGGCGAGGATATGAATGTGGTGATCCCAAACGAGAGGATTGACGGCCCCCAATCTGAAACGGGAGGAGAGCCATTGGTCTCCGCAATAACACTCGTTCGCACGTCAACACACTTTCGCAATGGGCCGAGAGAAGGATCAACGGAGGGGGGTTCTGGAGCAGAACGCCGAGGGTGTTTGATGAGGACTCACGGGTACGGGAACATTCAATCAACTCGTCGCGTGAGTACACGGAGAGTTTGCGTTCGCGGGAGGTCCAGTCGGAGGAAGTCGATTTGGTACCGTGGCGAGGATTGTCGTCTTGCTCGCTGTCGATGATCTGTAACGTCGAGTCGATCTGAATGCGATGTTCCGCACACCAAGCCAGCAACGCCGCCGTCGTGCTTGACGACATCGAGCGGGAGAGCGACCGCGGTGCTTGGCGACTTGCAACAAGTGTCGCTCCGAGGCGTTGACGGGGATAACTCCAAAAAAGGGTTGGCTAACTCTTAGCCAACCTCTCACACCGTTGCTTCTCCCCAACGGAAGGACAACTCAAACAATAGCACGCGCTCCTCCAGATCCGAAATACACAAAACAGGCCTACTCCTTCTTGTCTTTCTCCGGCCTTGATCTTGCAGCCTCCTCTCTTTCCGCCTTCTCCAGCCTGGCCAGTTCCCTTTGCTCGGCCCTCCGTGCATATTCCTGGCCACCCTGGTTCCAAAAATAAATATTAGCGGACAATAAATATAGCACCATGTATGAAACGAAGGAAACATGGGCAGCCTTCCTAGAAGACGCTAGTGCCGGCAATGGCTTCGGCTACGAGGCGCCGCGAGAAACGTGTCCTCCATCTGGGAAAGAGACGGGCATGCTGGGCAGTGTCGCATATCCCGAAACCCATGGCGAACTGCGGGCGGCCTACGCGATCGGTAATCAAGACTTACCTGCAACCCTAGGATCGCTCCAAGGACAAGCATCATGATCGTATTCCCAGCCGACAAAATCTTCATAGCCTCAATGCGATCGTCCATGGTGTCTACATCGGCAGGGGTTACCATGGTGCGCAAGCATGGGACTGTTACAGCGAGATAAACTGATATTGCGAAGAGGTAGGCGGCTTAGCTCACTTCGTGAGTAAACCATGCTCGCAAACGGCTGCCAAAGGGGCCTCACCTAAGCTAGAGCCGTCAAAGAAGATGGCGCTCTCGTCCCATTGCAAGAGCTTTGCAACAAGGCCGGTCAACCCAACTCCTATGAAGCCATGCAAAAGTGCCTGTAACGTTTTTAGCATTGACTCCGAGGCTCCGCGACTAACCAACCTTGATGGCGGGGGGCGCATTAAAGAACGTCGCATAGAACTGGAATCCATCTTTAATGGTGTCTTCCGTCAAGTTCTGGTATAGAATTCGGTAGTCGATGAAGAAGCATATGAACAATACCCCTTGTAATGAGTCAGTAATCCCACAACCTGCACAGAGATCACCACAAACCCAGGAAAAACGAGCAAGATGCAAGTACCGCGCCTTGTTTAAAGCCCATCTTTGATTCCAAGCAAGCGTCCTCGTCAAACGTCGACGTGAGCGCGTTACGATTTTTCACACGGTATCACAGCCACAGATGCTCTACTCGTCCATGCCATCGTCTTCAGGATTACCCTTGAGCACCTTTTGCACAACAACCTGCCATATGGCATCATTCACGCCTTTTGCCTTCCCTAACTGCTCCTTCAACTGCTCTACTTCCGCCTCGAGCTCTGCAACTCTATTCGTCAACGGTGCTCCTAAAGGTTCTGCGTCAGTCGGCTGAACAAAAGAAAATAGATCCTTTTGAAATTCAGACTCGGAGTAGTCATATTCACACCGGCCAATTTGTGGTGTCTGTCGAAATGAATGAGTAGTGCAATGAACAAATAATATGAATTACTCACCTCGCTCGTGGTTGGTAACATCATCGACACCTCGTGCAACTCTCTTGCGTTCACATCTTTCATTCGATGAAATAATGCAACCGACCGCACTGGCATCACATCGCGGGCATCTGCAGTGCTGGCCACATTCAAAGACAGACTAATATGGCCCACGAGGTCCGGAGGCTTGAGCATTGTCGCAAGGAACGATATCGACAAGCCCTTGTGCGTAGAAATCGTTCGCAAAAGTTGATGTGATGCAATGTCGTAGACATGTATGAGCCCTGACGTTGTTCCAACCAGAAGTAGCGACCCATTTAATGAGATACAAAGAGCCGTCACAGGCTGACCAACGTCAATAAGTCGTTTTTGCCCTGCTGTGCCGTCCACGTCAAAGCGGATAACATCGGATGCACCTGCGCCCCCGACAGCTTCGATAAAGGGGCCGGCGTTATTTTTGACTTCGCGTTCGCGAAACAGGTTTACCTGGTAGATGGATCCATCAGGCGAAGAGGCGAAGAAGAGACGTTCAGTGACGTCCCAGACAATGCAACGTATTGGCTTTGGGAAATGGAATGTCGTTATCAAGGACTGGGTGCCCAGATCCCACAGCTGATCGTGTTGTCAGTCAGCAGAAAAACCAGGTTGACAGCCTGGTCACCTTTACGGTATGGTCAAGGGATCCAGTCAAGATGCGGCACATTGGAAATGGACCGAGACCGCAAACGATATCCACAACTGGGAGGGTGTGGTCCGATAGTGTGAATTGTGGAAGTGGGTGATCATTTTGGAGATCGTCATCTACCAATCTGAAGGAGAACCGGTTTAGTCAACGGGACCATTTACGCAAGGGGATTAGCACGGACTTGGACACTGACCAAACGCCGATACCAGAATCTTCACTGGCAGATATCAAAATAGCTCCGTCATACGTAAATGTTATCACGTTCACTTGGCGATAGTGAGCGTCCCAGGAATGGTAGAGTATGCCCGATACGACCTACTGTCCAAAGGGTCATGACATGGGCCATACTGAGAAAAATGCAACGAAACGCGCCTCCCAGAGGTAGATCCGTCCTTGGGCAGTACCACCGGCGCAGTATTTTGCCTTTTGATCCAATGCCAGACAAGTCAGCTTTTCTGGTAAAACCACCTTTAGGGCGATCTGGTCCTGTTTTTCGATCGTCAGTTGCCGTAGACAATGCCCACGAGATACATGCCTTTTGAAAATTATAAACGTTGAGAAGAGTCTTGTCTGATTGCGCTGCGAGCATAATTCCTCCTTGGCCATCCTTGGTCTCTATGAAAGCGCTGCAATGTGGTGCAGAATTTGTTTGTTTGAAGGAGGACAGCACGTTGCTGGTTTGGAGGTCATGCAGGACGAACGCTCCAGGTCCCGAGGCTTGTGCTGGTCCTGAATCTGACGGTTGGGGTGCCGTAGCACACAGTATGACTTCTTGCAGACCCATGAGCTGGTGCTGGCAAGTGCCAGTGGGAGCAATGCCTTCAAGTTGTGTCAGCCACAGCAATTTAAACACGTCTCTGTCTCGTTCCACCACGGACTCAATCCCTGGGCCTTATGTCCCTCTATTCCTCCCCACCAACTCCCTGTAACGTCTAATAGTTAACTTGCATTTCTTTGTAGACGGAATCATGACCGCGAATCTTTACGAGATGTTGGGCATTAGCCGCATTGCGAACCAGGAGGAAAGTGAGTCGCAACCTTTCCCGATCTTTGTCTTCAGTCCTCAAATGCTGTCAAAGTCCGGAAGGCCTACAGGAGAAAGGCCCTGGAGACCCATCCTGATCGCCTTCCCCAGGGGGCCTCCGCGGCCGAGAAATCCGCCGCTGAGGACATGTTCCGCAAGGTGTGCCCCAACATCGCTGCATCTACCATACATTGACCCACGTCACACCGTCAGATAAACAACGCATACGAAGTCTTGCATGACCCTCAGAGCAGAGCAGAATACGATCAGTACGGAGTCTGGCCCCCTCCAACGCCTGCACAAGCCCCCTTTGCCAGTGGTCCCCACGACCCCTTTTCAAACCCTTTCTTCCGCGATTCCTTCGTCCGTGCTCCTCGCATGGATCCGTTTGGTGGTTTCGGGTTCGGTCCGCGTCATCACCCGAGGGGTTTCACAGACCCATTCGTCTTGTTCAACTCGATATTTGGTGACCTTCAGAGAGCGTTTGAGGCTGATCCTTTCTTTAATGCTCCGTTTGGACGCCGCGGTTTTGGACCGAACCACTTTGGCGGAGGCTTCTTTGGCAGCGGTTTCCCTTCCATGTTACCTTCTCCGTTCGATATGAGCGGCGGAGGTATGGCGAGCAGTGGGATACAGACATTCAGCAATGGCGGCAACGGAGGGAGGTGGATCTCTCAGAGCTTCACGTCCTCCACTGTCAACGGTGCGACGCACACCAAGTGTGTGCGCAAGGACTTGGAGGTGCGTACTCGAGCTCTGCATTCTTCCTTACCCTGACGGGCCCCAATATAGGGGAACGAACACGTTACTTATCGGTACCCAGACGGAACCGAGCGTTGCACGATAAATGGTATCGACCAGTCCACCCCCCAACCTCCAAGGGCTTTAGCACCTCCCGCTCCACCTGTACTACCTGTCTCCTATCCGACGCAAGCCGATAACATCCCTCCTCCCTATCATGAAGCAGTTGCTCAACCACCACCTCGTTCTCATTCAACCAGGCATCACGGACACCACCATGACTCTGGCGATAAACGCGAGGACAGACACAGACACAGACACGACTACGGTCAGGAAAGGGATAGAGGCAGGGAGTACGACGTCGACCGGGGAAGGCATGGTTATCGTGATGATAGATATGGACGTGAAGGGCAAAGCGGGTCGTCCTGGAAAATCTGGAAGTCCAGACAGTGACAAGAGATGATCGAGCGGTAGTAGAACTTGGTGGATTTTTGTTGTGTTCCTTTTTGCATTGCTTCGAGTTTTATTTCACTCTGCTTGACGGTATATATCGAGGCTTTCATGCCTGAGATGTGTGTCGATGTACTTTTGTTTACTATGTCTGTAGCAGCACTGTCTCACTATTTGAATCTTATTTTTCCCTGCGACTTTGTGAGGATTAATCGAGTATGCTACATAGTGTCTACTGGCCCCAGCTCCGTTTGGAAGTCAAAGTGACACGTCGGAATGCTCATACATTTACTGGGATGGCCATCGACGCTCTTCATAATCCTTCAAAGAACGATAGATCCTGTGCCGATAATCCACCCATCTGTTTCGGCTTTGTGGGTTGCATTGATCCCGGATTGGTAGCTGCCAAAGGGACGGGAGTACCCAAAGAGGAGAACGAAAACATAGATGCAGATGTGGAAGGCATCGGAGGTGACTGTCGTTGGTTCCTCAAACCAAGTCCCTTACCGACTCCAAGCGGCATACGCAAGGCATCCGTTGCAGAAGGTGACACCGTGGATCCCATCCCAATGCCGCCGACCACATTCAGTGGCGCGGGTACACCACCTAGAGTATCGCCAGCACCTAGCAAATTGAAACTCTCCACTCCCAACAATTGCTTTGGGGACGAAGAGGTCGACGGAGGTGGTGGGATCGCCTGAACTCTCGGTTCATCTGAGTCGGCCGAGTTCGGCCACACTAGCCCCCCGCACGTGGCTGCATGGTCGACAAGACTCTGCGTACGTCGGTGCTCTGCATCGCTGACAGATGGCACCGAAAACGCACTATTCAGGAGGTTGGTATGAACAGTTGGTGAGGCGAACTTTTGACTCGGAGTATGGGCGTGATAGACACGGGAGAAGGTATCGATACGCAATGGTTGTGGGTGTTGGAACTGAGATTTGACGGGTAATGGAGGGGGTGAAGATGTGTGCTTCTCAGCTCGCACGACCGGAGGCGGGGAAACAAAATCATCAAAACTATCCAATGACGCAGAAATAGAAGACCCCGTAGTGCATAGTTGATCGAGCGATGTCTGAGATGCTGGACTTAATATTGATGATGCGGAGGACGAGCTCGGGTAGTGTGTACGCTCGTACGTACGACGAGGTGGTGGTGAAGGTGGTTCCTGAGAAGGGTATGGTTCTGAAGACGGAAATGATGTGGGAGGGGGGAAAGATTCAAATGCACTGAATTCGTCGTCGGACTCGTAAGAGTCCACTGTAGATAAATGACCAGGTGTCATCGAGGGAAAGGCACTCGGACGAGGTGTTTGTGGAGGAGAAACCGGTGGTGGGGGGAGGAGAGGTGGAATAGATAGTAATGGGGGAGTATTCTGAGGCGGTGGAAGCATGAAAGAGGATGAGTTGGGCTGAAAGCCTGGTTGAGATCTTTGCGGTATTGACGGCGTGCTCGACAGTCCAGACGCAGCGGTTAGTGTTGCTGCATCCTTGAGAGATAAAGGGGGGCTCTTTGTATGTGAATATGATGCTGCGGGCCTCGGTGATAGTGGGGGAGCCAGAACAGGAACATTCGGTGTACGATTCGCACTTTGCGTCTGGAAGGCTGTTGGTGCACTTCCAACTCCACTCACGCCATTCAAGGCTCTAAATCCGAGTGCAGAAGAGGGATGGCTTGACGGTAGTGGTTGCTTGGGAGGTGACGGAATCGGTGGTGGCAATTTCGGTGGAAGAGGTGATGAATTGCTCGCGCCTGTATGCGCGCTCAGTAGACTATCATTGATGTCTTCTTCAAGTAGATCACTTGCACTCGGCACAACATCGGAGAGATACTCGAGGTCATCAGAGGAGAGTGCTAAGGAGGTATGCTGAGGACCTCTCGTACGAGAAAACCGATTTAGGAAGCGCGAAACGGCTGACGCAGCAGGTACGGTCGCAACCACCGTGGTGGGAGAGTCCGTAGGTGGCGATACGGATGGGGAAGACACCTTTGATGGTGACGCAGCTCGCGAAGGATGGGAAACAGGCTTGGTACACTCTAGGCTCGACCTTATGGGGGAACTCGATTGTTCGCTCGGAGTCTCGACCGGAGCAGCTTGATTTGCAGATGCCCTGCGGTTCCAAAACGACAGTAAACCACCGGTAGCTTTCCTCGGCTTCGACTCCTCGGTTGTGTTAAGACGATCTTCTTTCTCAAGCACTCTCCACCCAACGTGTGGCGTGTCTGAAGCGACATCTTGCTTAGCTTTAATGGATTTCTCCCACTCCAAAGATCCTTTTGAAGCTAACAGGCGTGACAGGGGACTGCTGGAAGCTACAGGCAAGTGACGGGTCAGCTTGAGCGCTTCATTCATTGCCTTCGCGGTTGCAGTGGCTGGAAACTGCACGGTAGGCGGTAGGGTCACATCAGTGGGAAGTAACTGAACAAGAAGTGCAGTGCTGGGAGAAATTGTTCATTACAAGATGTAAACCGCCAAGTCGTCTAGATTTCAAGACGTACATGTCTGCCTGGTCGTCGAATCCTGACCTCCAGTTGTCCTGATCGTTGTTTTCAGACGTTGGCCAGATCTCTTGCGAGACTTGTTGGCAATGACGGAGTAGGGAATCTAGCAATTCCGGAGGCTGCACTTTGACTAAGAAATGGAGCTGTAGTATACGTTTGTACAATGTCGTACCACCGCGCGATTCAGCTTTTCTTTCTCCTGGCGAGCAGCCTCCCAGTCAGGGGTTTGAGCTTCTCTGGGATTAGTCCCTGAAGAAGGTATGCTGCCCCACGGCGCTGCCCAATCGTCCTCGGGAGGATGAAGGACAGTCACGGTGTCGAGATTCTCCTCGTCAGATGTGCTTGTGACCGACAAGACGGTACCAATGCTAGCATCGGTTGATTCGGGCACGGTATCTCGGGGAGGAGATGTGGAGCGAGCAGGCTGGTGTTCCGAAACGGAATCACCAAGCTCAGGGCTGCCACGGTCGTCCGAGCTCGCGTCCTGGGTGTCCCAGGAGGCATCGTCCTGCGGCCATACTTTGTCTCGAGTTGTGGGCCAGTCTTGGTCGTGATTGTCCCAGGTCGTCGCCCAGGGATTGTCCATGCTCCGAGTGGTCTCTGGCCAGGGTGTGGTTGGCACGTGACCTGGATCACATTGTCATGTTCAGACTCAGAGTCTGTCCAGAGCTTCATCATCATCATCAGTCATGGCCATGGACATCGCCGACGACGGCGACAACATCCTGGACTGGAACGAGGACCGCGTCCACCAGTGGTTCACCGCACTTGGTTTTCCCCAGTACGAGCACCAGATCAAAGGTACTCTCCAAGAAACCGTAGTCATACGTTGTCCAGCTCACCTCCTGCTATCCAGAACACAGCATCTCGGGAGACGTCCTATGCCTGCTAGATCCAGAGTCCCTCAAGGCAGTCGGGGTCGCCACCGTCGGCCAGAGGTTAACCATTCTCAAAGCAATTTACCAAGCCAAGCTCGCCTACCACATACCCATTGACTCGGATCACTATGTTCCTCCTTGTATGTCCCACCCACTGACTAAACTCTTCGTATTGAGCCATGTCTCGTAGCCGAAGCTCAGGAACGCACCATATCTGTCGAGAAACTCAACGACCTGGTCAAGGAGCAGGGTCAGTGTCTCTCATTCGGGTCCTCCTTTCCCCCGTCTTCATTGTTTCCTCAAATTGTAGCTCAGCGTGTCTTCTATCTCGAAGAAGACAACAGACGTCTAAAGGAGACCGTCGAATTGTTGGTCGAGGAATTTAGCCAAGTTCGTATTTCGCAACGATTGGTACGAGCACTCTAATAACAGTCGGCAGCCTGTTCACCCTCACAAACAGGACGAACACACATTAAAGCGACAACCTTCTTTCAAATGGGCGCAATACGTAAATCCTACAAAGTCTCCCACCAAGCCAGAGGTAGAGTCTCCGAATCCATCCCCGCATCAAATGGAGCACGACATCTCTCAGGCTCGGTCGACACAGCCCAGTTTACTCCAAACTGCTTCCAGCTCTTCTGCACCACATCGGAACCCCGCGTCTTCCACGGCCGAATCACCTAGTTCTCAACCTTTATCATCCGCAAGAACAAATCGACAGGAAAGTTCAGACAATCTCAAGAGTTTCAAAGTTAGCTTGGAGGACCCGACATGGAAGGTCTTACCAGCTGCATTGAAGAAATACAAGATCAATAACGATAACTGGCAAAACTATGCCATGTTTATATGCTACGGATCGCCTGGTACTAGGCGCACTCCCTTGCAGTGTCTTCACTCACTCACCATCTCTTTCACAGGAAATCGCATAGAACGATGTCTCAGTTACGACGAGAAACCGTTGCTTCTCTTCCAAAAACTAAAGGATGCGAAGAAAAACCCCGTTTTCATGCTCAAACATATCAAAGATATACGTTCCCCAATCGTGGTTGCTCAACAAAAACACGCTTTACGCAAAGCCTCCATTTCATCCGAGCATACGAACAGCAACAGTAGCACACCTAGCGCTACACCTTCGCATCCCAACAAACCTATCGCCACTGGCCAAGGCAAAGCAGTTGCTCGCCCTCCGAAGCTCGAGGTGAGTGACCTATCGACACCACCCCTCACAGGCACTACGGCGCAAGCTGGCTGGCCCGAAGTCATGTCACCGATCGCGGAAAATAAATCTGGTGAAGAGAATGCGAGTAGCCGTCACACTAGCTCTGCTACGTTGGTCAACTCGGGACAGAACTCCGATTGCCATACCTCGAGAACATCGACATTACACGGGTCGGTCGAGGCAGAGAGCACGAAAAGGGAGATGCCTCCATCTATGGGTGTGTCATACGCGGTGGCGATATACCCGTATATGGCGGAACAAGAGGACGAATTTGATGTCGTCGTGTGCGTAGTCTTTCTCCCTCTGGATCTGGTGGCTATCTCACCCGACACATAGTAGGGATACCTTTGTCATTCTTTCTCGAGCTCGTGGCTGGTGGGTTGTGCAACGGGACCCGACGGGTTCCGGTGTTGTCGACACCGATACTTCAAAACAAGGATGGGTACCCGCGGGTTGTTTGCTGGAGACAAACGTGCCCGTCGCATCAGCGATAGCGGAAGCAACAGCAGCAGCTAAAGCGGCTGGGACCTCTGATGTCTCTGAAAACAAGACACCAATACTGCCATTGAGCATCATATCGACAAGTTTCCCTGGAATTGCCTTGATGGACTACAAGAAGAAAGGAGACGAGGAGTTGGACCTAGTGAAAGATGATGCGTTGAGGGTGTTCAAGCGATACAACCATTGGTCATATGTATGTGCCTGCTACTTGCGTCCGTGTCGGAAGCTAAGTCATTGTTTTATAGGCTGTCAAGGAGGAAGGTGGTGCTCGCGGCTGGGTGCCTTCTTGGTTCATTGGGAAGGCGCCAACTCCAAGTGGTGCGCCACCAACGCCAAGTACAAGCTCAGCCCCGACGATGAGCAACGGATCGTCGCTCGACGCTGATGTCCCGGTCCAAAACCAGGTCTCGCCAATGTCGTCCGCATTCCCTGGCCCAGTGCAAAGTCGCGGACTCGCATGACGAGTTGTGCTATTATCAAGTGTATCTATCTCTGCTGCTTTCCAAACGATTTCTCTGCCACCGATCTTTCGCATCCACCTAATATTCGTACGATAACAAGCTACCACGTCGGTCGCATCGCTATCTTTTGTTCGTTGTTAATGCTCACCTATCCCACACGGACGCCTCGTTCGTTCCTAGTCCGCTTACGCATTTACCATTACATGATTTCCCTGGGTTTCGATGATGAAGGATAGGTCCATCTGTCATCTCCATGTCGACTTCTTGCGCATCGTCAATACCTTTTTGTATCATATCAATCTAACGATCTCTATTTTACAGTCATTTTGTACAAAGATGGTTGTGCGCTCCGTCTACTAATAGCTCGTCACGGCCCACGTTGGGTGCTGCTGCGTATAGATCAATGATGATGGGAGCTTGAGTTTGTTGAACCACTATTGATAGACTTTCAACATCTTCATCAGCGAGGAAAGGTACCACCCTGTCAGCCCCCAGACTTGGAGTCTCCCACCATTAGTTTCTGGTTGTCCACGGGTGTCAGTTGACTCCCATGAACCATCTGGTGAAACAAGATCCGAAACGTCGATAGTCCAGTACGGCCGCCCGCCACGGAACTGATGAGGCTTGAGCCGAGCGCGCGAGACGAAAGCGGCGAGGGGAAGATGAAAAATGGTAGCCACCTCGGGTTGGGACATCGTCAACGAACCAAGGGATATCGATGGGAGTGGGGTATCCATCATATCCTCGCACAACGCGTCCAGATTGTGATGGGTATTTTTGACGCGTAAGCCAAGATCCGCTTGCTTGGCATGAGTGCCTGATGCGTGGCTTGAGGGAAACGGGGTGTTTCCACGCGGGTAGATATAACCCTAGATGGCAGCAGTTTGTCTACGGGTCGGCCAGTGTTGGACGAGGATGGATAACGTACGACGTAAGGCCATACACGGAGACCGTTAAGGCTTAATTCAGCTGGACCGAGTTGCCCTATGACCTCGATCTGACTAGGGTGTATACCCACTTCTTCGTGCGTTTCCCTCAGGGCAGCATCCAGGAAAGATGTGTCTGTCTGAAAGGGGGGGTTGAGCATGGCTGACAGGACCCAAGGGGGATCACTACCTTGTCTGCTCTTCCACCTGGAAAGCTGGCTCCCGAGTAAGAACGACGCAACATCGCATGTAGAGTCTGCACCCACCTCACCTCGCCAGCATGTGTCCTGAGCTTCCCTCTGACCTCGAGCAACACGCCTGGCGTGTTATTTACGTTACACAGTGGTACGAGGACAGCTGCGTGTGTTTCTGTCGGGTCCGGTGTAATGCCATCCGCACCGCCAAGGGTACCTCTTATCTTTGCGAGCGAGGCACGCGTGAACGGGGAAGTCAGTGAGATGAGGGAGGAAGATGGCGCGACGCTCGTCGCGGTCGCGGTCATGAACGTTCTGGCCAACATGTTGCCATTCTGTTTGCGAGCGAGGGTGAGGCAAGTCGAAGAGTATAGGTATCAATGACGACCGCATATGGAAAATGTCCCGTTGCGCTTGACACTAATGGATGCCGTCGAAAGGGCAAACGCAGAACGTCAGAAACGATGGTAACCCATCCATAACTCGCTCTCGTCTGCCATCTTGACCGTCTTTCAGGGTCAAAGACCAAAAAATCGGTGAAGGCACATACGCCGTCGTCTACAGAGGTCCTTTGTTCGCTTGCGTGTTCGTGCACATCCTCATACCCCACTCATAGGTCGCGAAGCCTCCACTTCGAAGAAAGTCGCCATCAAAAAAATAAAGGTCGGGCAGTTCAAAGATGGCCTCGACATGTCTGCCGTCCGCGAAGTCAAGTACCTTCGCGAGTTACATCACCAAAATATCATCGAGGTCATTCGCCTTCTCTCCGCATCATTTCATGCGATGTTCACCCACACCACCCACCGCCAGCTCATGGATGTATTTTCCTCCAAAACAAACCTCA
>JBBPJP010000093.1:0-59757 GCA_038088775.1 Boletus barrowsii | reverse complement strand
ATATTTACTCCTTGATCCACTAACTGTTGGGTGTAATAATTGGCTTCATGTTGAACCAGGATAAACGCTCAGGTGCAGCAACTCCGCTCGTCGTTCATCGTCACGCAAGCGGTGAAGATCTTCACCCGGTCCTCCATGGTGTCGGCTTGTATTTCGATTTCGCGGGCGATCACCTGCCAATACCAAAGTTCAGACAAGCGGCATCCTTACCATTGGTCGTTGATGGGCTGCCTTCATTCCGAGCGGAGGCAAGAGCGAGCAAGATCAAATGCGATCGACCGTGAAATCTTGAATGAGTCAAGAGATTGCCGGAGAGTCAACATGTTTTTGTTGGGTAGGTCCTTGTTCGCAGGATGCATCGCCTTTTTGCAGACACTCCCGTTGCCCTGCTATACTCATAATTGCTGATATCTGACTCCATCCAGGAACTGATCCCGGAATGTCCATGATTGTCAAACGGATGAAACTTCAGCATGGCTTAACCAATGACGAGCTGATGTATCAGCGCCTCGCCATTTACCAAAATAGCCTTGATAGTGCCCAGGCACTTGTTCGTGCCATCCGTCGCATGGGCATCGAGTACACTGACCCCATGAACGATGTGATACTTCCATTACATTTACCCTGGATCGTCACTCATTCATTCCTATAGGTCCGAGCTGACCACATCCTTGACTATCGCGTCCGACATGACCCTTCATTCGTTTTCTCGCCGAAAGTTGCTGAGGCCATACATTACTTGTGGCAGGATCCAATTTTACCCAAAGTCGTGGAAAGTCAGCGTGAGTTCTGGCTGAGCGAGAATACTGAGTAGTTAGTCTATTCTAGCCCCATTATTCTTTATACTCATCCATCACGAGTCTCTTCAAGGAGATCCTTAGAATCGGGTCCCCTGATTATCTACCCACTGACAACGATATCTTGCGAGCACAAAAGGACTTGACACGAGTTGTTGAGACTCGCCTCGCCTTTTCCAGTGCACTCCAGTACGTTTCCTAGTTGCACTTGATGACTTACTTACACAAATATTACCTAGGGTGTACATAATCGACACTCGCAGACAATACTCGCCACGGAAGTGGATACACCACCTCGAAGATATTTCCTATGTCATCTTCTGTGTCTCATTGAGTGATTATGATCAGGCCCCGAGCGAAGGTAATTGTCAGGTTAGACATTTTGTGCTCTGTATTTGACCACGGCTGATGTCTCCGTAGAGACAATTAAACGACTCTTTCGTCCTCTTCGAATCCGTCGTCAATTCCCAGTGGTTTACGCGCACGTCTATTATACTGTTACTGACTGAGATCGATGTGTTCAAGGGCAAGTTGTCCGAGGTGGGGTCCTCGATTACTATTCCTCCACAATCACCTTTTCAATTCATATCTGATAGGTACCACTGGAGAAACATTTTCCCGACTATACTGGTGGTACCGACGTCAGCGAAGCGATTGATTATATGCAATCAAGATTTATGTAGGTCAATCGAGCAAGGCTTCCAATTTACTTTATGTTCGTCTCCCCATCCCTAGTCTGCTCATTTTACTTACATCTTTCCAGCTGGCACCAAGCTATGAACACGACCATCGATTCGATCCACAGAATCGTGAGGGACACTGGCCCGGACCATCATGATGCCACAAAGGACTCTTGGAGAGAACTCACTTCTGCTGCTGCCACACGAGTCTTGCGTTTGCGTCGTATGTTCGCGCCTGCCAGATCTCCAAAATCGCGCCTTTGGGGGATCTTCTAGTACCTCGTATCTCTTTTTTCGCCTGCTGTATCACCATGCTATTTAACCACCCACCTCGGGCTGGCACCTTATAACCGCAGTCCTGCCTTTTGTCATGATCTTTAGACTTGTTTGCTCATCGCCACGTTTATCTCTAGTATCATTCAACCTTGAAGTCTGACACCAAGTCATCGGGAATAAGTCGACCCCGGAAGACGGTCGCCGATGAGCGGTCCAGACTACTTGGTCCCCACGCGTTCTAATCCCCGACACGGTCATACTATACCCTGTTGATCGTTCCGCGGAGAGTCTCCTAGGCGAGGTTCTTTTAGTGAGCGGTGTTATCCGCCGACATCGTCGATGAGATCCCTCCTTTTTTCTTCTTTCGCCTGTTTGCATGAGGTCTCGGCCACCGCGTCGGAGACGACGACCTTGAAGGATCAGGCGAATCGTGCGTTGCCGAGCGGGGGAAGTTCAAGAATACTTACGCCTAAATATAAGGTCTTCGTCTAACGCTCGAGCGACTCTTCGTCTGGGAAAGCCGTGTAAGCACCCCCACTGGTGGCTAACGTTGACCGGGTGACCCCGCGGGTTGACCTCGCGTTACAAGTGCCCACACACATACGTACTGAATTTTCCCATAAATTATCCTTTAATGATCGCGTATGTGGAATGGGAATATGGAGGGGTTGGTGTGTACTAGTACAAACGATAGGATATAAAGCGGAGTAGCGCATCACTTCGAAAAAAGAAAAAAAAATGCGTATGAAATCAATCTACTTATGCGAGGATCAAGCATGCAACGCATGAGATACATTAATGTCAAGCTAAGACGTGAAATTCAGTGGTATCGTTTCATATGTCATAACCAATCTGCCTTAATGATTACCCCTCTCCGAGTCGAAAAACGCGACCAGCTGTCCGACAGGGACCTTCTTCCCGGGACCGACCAGTGGTTTGTTCTTCTCCGACTTGGACTGCCGCCGCAAGACGAGCGGATCGACGAACCGACTGGGTCGGTGGTCCCCATTCGAGCTATTATCCGTCCGAATGTCGGTCGACTGGGACCTGAGACGGTGCTTCGACAGCGCAGCCTGATTGCTCTGGAAAGATGACGATACGCTATACGTCGACTGTGCCCTCGCCCTCGGGCTCGTCGTTGTCGTTGAGGCAGCCTGCCCAGTGTGCCAGTCCTCCACACCCACACCGACGAGCTTGGCCGCAGCTGCAGCACGCGAGGCAGCCTTTTTTCCGACCGTCTCGGCGCAGTGCTCGTCGTCGTCATCGTCTTCGCTGCTCTCCGTCGCGGTCGAGAAATAAGCGGTGCCCATGAGGGCTTTCGCTCGCTCCCGTTCGTATTCGACTTCTACTTCTGGTGGGGCGACGATGGGACCGCCTAGTGCGACTGTGTAGCGTTTCCGTGCGCCGGATAGCGGTGTTGGGCTGACGCTGCCCCGTCTGGCACTTATAGCGTTAGGAGGTGGGAGACCGCCAGGAGTGGGAGATGCCATTCGTGTGGGGGGTGACGTAGGTGGCACGGAGAATTCCAGTGGCGGTGACATTGGAGGCAGGCCGGAGATCACCATGGACGTCGGTCGTGAAGCTGGTGGCGGAGAACTGGCGGGGGTGTGCGTCGGGGAGACAACGTCTCCGGGACTGGTGTAATCTCCCGTAGGGTATGGCAGGCGTGTACCTGCTCTTGATGAGGTTTTGGATGGCCCAACGCGGGCAAGAGGAGGACTTGTGGACTCGCGGGCTGTGAGTGACGGCGCGCGGCGAGGGGTTGAGAACATATTCATGGCCGGCGGGCTTACTCCATTGCCCGGTGGGCTTGTGGAGGATGTCGAGCTGAACGAAGACTCGTGTGTGCTCACGGTCATTGACTCTGTTGGAGGGGCTGAACGCATCTCGGGAGAATCGCGAACCGCGGTGTTGGTGGATAAGACAGCAGGGGACGTCGCTAAACGCGCCATTTCTCGTCCAAGTTCGGTGATGCGCCCCTGGAGTTCGGCGATGTCGTCTCTGATCGCCCCGAGGGCTGGTTCTGTCGGGTGGTCAACTCTCTCTTGTTCGTTCTGCTTTTCTTGACCTTTTTCTTTGGTACGGTCGGTTTCCTTGTCGACGAGCCAGCGCTCGACGTCTCCCATGCGCTCCTCGAGTGCACGCACGTGGGATACCGTCCAGCGTTCGAGTTTTTCAAAGCGTTTGGCTATCGTCAACAGCGTTCCTGGAACATCCAAGGTTCCAGAGGGAGTGAAAGACGCGTACATGGGGGGCTGTTCACGTGCAGGGGATCCACCTGGCGATGTACCCCGCTGGAGCGAGATCGGGGAAAGGTTGATCGGTTGTGACGCTGCTGCAGGTGACAACCTGATCGGTGTCTTGACAGGGGTAGGTGATGTGGGAGAAGAGGACGCTCGGGGAGTAGGGCCACCAGAGGGGATCTTGAGATTGAGCTGGGCAAGGTCTGCATGCTTGGTCAGAGCTGGGAGGGGTTTCTTTTCCTTGTCCTTGTCTTTTTCGCGTGACCTAGCTTCCTGGATGATTTGCTGTGCTGGTGTGAGGGGCTCCTTGTCCTTGGTAGGTGTGAGCCTCGATTTTGCAGCTTGCCACCAGCCCGTGACACCCTCCTTGGCTGATGAAGCGGGGGAAGGCGGATTGGGCAGCGTCTGGGATCTACTACGCGGGGGAGCCACTGAATGGGGAGAACCGGAATTCATCATGGCCAAGACACGTTCTTCCACCGTGCGTCGTTCTTCCGCTTCTCGAGTGAGTATCTGCTCAGCTTCACGCCTACTTCGGTCGCGCGCTCGTTGTGCGTCTGCCTCCAGTTCTGCATCGGACGGGAGTGCTCGACTCCCTTGCGCAGGGCTCATGAACGAGCCAACCCGATGTGCGAGATTGGCCGCGAACTGGGTCACTGATGGGGCGGTGGGTGACTGGCTACGCACCCACGTGCGATCAGCATCGCCGTTATCGTCGTCGTCGTCGTCATTGTCGTCGCCAGAATGGCTGTCTTGTGAATTTCTTCTGGGGATAGAGTCATTACGAAGGGGCGAGTGCGGCCTGCGCGAGGAGAGTGGCGGGTGTCCGTAGACGGGTTCCGGCTGTACGATGTCAGTTTATTTGTTGCGCGTGTCACAAAAAACGCACCAGGCCCAGCGATGTCGGCGGTGGCAGCGATGAAGCGGTGAGATGTCGTTGCTGCGCGTGTTGGAGGGACTGTGGAGAGGGCTTCGGGGAGGAGAGAGCGTTGAGGTTGGCGATGCTCGGGGAGAGTGAGGTCGTTGATGCCGTGTTGAGGGACTGCGTGGACATCGTACTGCACAACGAGCGGGGACGAGATTTACGCTTGCTCGCTGTGGACGACGACGAGCACGACGTCGGCGAGGCTGGCGGGATAGCCGTCCGTGTTCATGACATGCGTGGGAATATCATTCCTAAAGGGGAATGCCCTGATCACCACCGGGTTAGGAGAAATTTTGGCGGGGCAAAGCTGAGCGGTGGTCGGTGTTGACCGCGACGGCCTTCATTCCATGACCACGACAACGGGCAGCGGTCTTCCATGGATTCGAGACGCGCAGAGACGTACGTGCACGTCCACAGCTCTGACGGGGCTCATGCGCACTAAATTGCCAGGCTCGAAGCGCTCTCTGCCTACCTACAGCATCAGAAAATTTTACTCGCGCGAACACACGCAGATATTGAAAAGCTAAAGAAACTCAGAGCAGATGCGCTCGCGTCTCCGGAGCAGTTCGCGAATCACAGCAATTTCCAGGTAGCTCACTTCCTTCACTCGTTGCGTCCCCCATCGCTAAAATCTCTGTAGGAGAATGATGCTTCTACGTCCAGACTGCTTAGATTTGATGACAATATATTAGAACTACAGGATTACCATCCAGCTGAGTTCTTCCCTGCCAAGATCGACTGGGAGGTATTTTCATCAAGTGGTCTGCGTTTACTACTGGATATCTGTCCACCTGCTATGCTCACTGTGTCTCCTGATTATAGATGCAACACCCCTGCGTACCCTCGCCATTCGAACTCGCATTGATCACACCCAGCGAACCGTCCCTTTCAATACCCAGCGCTCCCCGCCCTCTTTCCTTCAGAAATTCGTCAAGGATGCACGTAAAGCCATTCTCGACCCCGTGTTTGAAAGCTTATCTGCCTCCGCCGATATGATCTCGCCTTCCAATCCTACGATCACGTCTAATCCTCACGTTAACTCATCGTCGTCGAACGACAATAATCATACCCCTACTCTTACTTTGCCATCCTCTCTCTCTGAAGATGAAAATGGAGAACACCCGCAGACTCCGGTCGCTCAGGAGTCTGTGCCCGCCATCCGCAAACGTGAACGCCCACGCGCAAAGATTCGAGATGTGAAGAAGCGCAAGATTAAATCTGACTTGGTTGTCGGATGCAAGCTTGGGGAGGAAGGATTTAATGGTGTATTCGTCCGACATGACATGGAGGATGAGAGTGCAGAAGTGGATGTGAATGCGGCGACGCCACAATCTTGCCACTCTGCGCTACCGGTCCAAATTGGCGACCATGTGGATACCGACAACGCGAGTGCGGTGACTCTCGAAGACGCGACGCACCATACGAAGCTGTCGAGTCTGCCCAGAACCCGTCATCCTGTATCTCGACGAGATAGCACCAATCCGTCACCCCGTACACGTAAACCATCTCTGAGACTCCAGTCTCAGTCTTTGACAGCGTTGACAGAACTAAAGAACGAGCCGTCACTTATCTCTGGTCTTCCGATACCGTCTCAAAGCCTCAGTAAGCGCTGTCGCGACATTGCGGAGATCAATGACACGCTCCGCAAGCCGAAGACAACGCCACAATCTATGTCGGAGGTGAACGCAGAGATGGATAAAAGCAGGTCCGGAACGTACAAGCAATCATGGTCCATTTCCGAGCAGCATCTTCTCGAACGGCTTTTGGAAGAGATTCCCGACGGAGAACGGAATCGGTGCGTGTCTTGGTGGGCCGTTTTCTATCAGTTGACCCACACTCGTGGCAGGTGGGCCAAAATATCGCAGGCCATGGGAGGCCGGCGGACGCCACGACAGGTCGCAAGTCGTGTGCAGAAGTACTTCGAGAAGCTGAAACGTTTTGGGGTGGGTGTAGACAACAAGGGGGATGCAAAATCGTAGCTCATAGGACAAGGCAATACCTCGATGGAGTAGTAGGACCAGAGAAACCCTTGTAACCCTAACCCTAACCCCAGTACAGGGAGAGACCATGTGATGATGCCCGCTACCACGTTGTAACTCGCAACTCGCACCATTCATATTGTGCGACGCACGCGACGACCCGGACAGCCTTGTTGTTCATTCTACCACTTCATTAGACGTAAACTAGCACGATGTCGACCCAGCGGTTTGATCCGAACAAGGCTCAGAATCTCGCCGAGGTGTGTTCTTTGCATGTTGTCACTTTGCACATTGAAACCACGTTGCTCATGAGAAATTGGCTTATCATCTTGGCTGAAGATCGAGAAACAGTACGTGCACGCATACCATTGGGTTGACTTGTCGCGCTGATGAAGTCTGCATCCGAGTATAGATTCGCCGTAAAGGCTGTCGAACATGCGCAGGTGAGTTGTGTGCTACTTTTGGGGTTGTGAACCCTGCGTGTGAAGTTCCGACTGCTGATCCCGTCTAGACCTACTGGAATTTGCTGGAGAAGATTTCGCCGCATGCGCTCAGGTTGTCAAAGTTGGTGACAGCGCACGAATTCACGCCCTCATTTTGAATAACAAATTCGTCGAGCTAGGTTGGACGATGAAATCTTTGAGCACACCATGGCCACGTTTCCCGAGTTTAATGCGGAAGGGCACGAGAAACTGCTGAAACTTGATGAAGACTGGCTCAAGAGTGAAGAGGGAAAGAAGAGATGGAGAGATTTCATCAACCAGTGAGTGTATGGATATGTGGCACCGTTCGGGAAGACAGCCACCACCTTGGCATGATGAAATAAAATGTGAACACCCACTGAGCAATTCTATATCACAGATATGAAACCAAGGTGAAGGATTTCAACTTTGGCTCCCTCATACGTACGGATGCAACAAATGAGTATACCGAGACCAACACCATTTTCGGTCAGTTCGAATTCTCATTATGGATTGGGTGCTCATACTGACCCTCCAACTGTCCCACAGTCACACGGATGCAGTTCTACGCCATCGAGGTGGGTGTTTGAATTGGCCCTGTCTTGATGATGACTTGATGGTATGATGCCTCGTGATAGATTGCCCGCAATCGACTTGGTCTTAATGACCAGGCGCACGAGATTGCCAAGGCCGACGCGGAGAAGGAACGCGTGAAGAAAGAGAAGGCGGCTGCGACGGCCGGCAAGAAGAACGGGAAATCATAGACATTATAACCCCACGCCGGTGTGTCTTCACCGGTTCGCCGATAAGTAATGACGCGCACCAATTCGCGTCGCATCCAGAGTTGTACTGTAACATATTATCAATGGGGTCAAGGCGGTGATTCTGGGCATTCAGCTGACCACGGAAATGATTTATCCGTGGACACTGGACAATTGTGAGAGTGGATCGACCCGAGCCTGAAGAGAAGGATACAACCCTGAAAGAAGTGAACATCCAGTTCTGAGGTTAAGGCCCTGGTGGCGGTCCTGTCACACTGTCACCCTCTCACGTGATGTTACATATCGTGTCGGGCTGTCACGCCTCACGACGTGCGACTCCGTCATGGACGACGACGTGATATCGTTACACTCGGACCACTCAGACAACCAAGAGCATGTGTCCCGCCGCGACGAACTCGAACCCGTCGTGCGGCACGTCGTGGACGCTCTTGGTGGCTGCGAGGGTGGCGTGTACCGCATGGGAGACGAGGTGGTTGGTTGTCTGCGAGATCTCAAGAAATTGTGGCGCAGGGACGACACAGACGACGAACGCACTGTTGCACGCATCTTTTGGGAGACAAGAGTCCTTCCAAATGACTTGATTCCCATCCTCCTCGCGACCGCGGGCAAGGGCCATGTCGAGGACAAGCGCGCGATCGCGTGTGCAGACCTGGTCACTGCAATGACATGGCCCATTGATATGGCCTCGGAGCTTCGCGAACTCGACGAGGAATTGGACAAGGGCACAGACTACACGCAGCTGATGCTGAGTCACTTGAATTACAAGGCAGTTCTGCTCAAACCCGGTGTCATGCAGGCACTGTTTGGTATCATGTTACCTCCTTTGTCGAAACCTGCGAAGGAACGGCAGGAACGTGACGGTCAAATTGTCAATGTCGTGCTCCACCTCATCCGCAATCTCGCTTTCATCAAGGACCCCCCTCCGAACATGCACCTAAGTGCCGATCAGGCAGAGTATTCTTCCCTTCAGACGAAGCTTGTCAAGGCATTGTCTGAAACACACACGCTGGACCTGTTGCTCACTATTGCCGCCAACAATGATCAAGATCCGCTATTCAATGCGTCGAACACGCTCGTTCTAGAAATCTTTTATCTCCTATTTCGGGGTATCAAGCCAACGGCGTTGACCATTGACCAAACCAAGGTGATTCGCCACATTCTCATGTCTAAGACAAAAGGTTGAATGAAGTGCACGCAGCAACCTGCCCAGAATTTGCAACGCCTCTTGGCCGCCGAGGACAAGAAGAAGCGAGACATTGCTCGCAACGCATCGTCCCGGCATTCGCGATTTGGTACTACCATCGCGGTTCGACTCAATCCCAACAAGAAGGCGCAAGTTGACCGCGGTGGCGATAATGCTGGGACTTCGGCGACAGCCGGTGCATCAGAAAGAGGGTCATCCTCGAGGCCGCTGGTCCTCCACCGCCAGGCGGCGATCACGCAAGAATCAGGGAATATACTGGACATTTCAAAACACCAAAAAGCCCGGAAAGCCAACAAGGTCGATGAGTTGACTCGAGATGACAATCTTTCCTATGAGGCAAGGCTCGTCTTGCAGGGATTCGCGAAAGAGTTTGTAGAGTCTTGCTTCAATCGTGTGTTTGGTGGTTTCCTATCTTGGTGTGGTTCTTACCTCGTTTGCCTTGCCTGTAGCATTCCTTTCCTCGTTGTTGAAGGACATTAAGTTGGAGCGACCCAAGATCACTGAGAAGGATCATCTTCGCTTATTGTATACCACCAAGTGGCTACTTGAGTTCTTCCTCGACTTGCGATCAAAGGAGAACGTCGTCGGTGGCCACCGGAGGTGGAATCTCGGCCTCGTTGGGGGAGTGACTGATAGGAGCTGGATTATATGGGTCCTCAGACGGATGAGGGAGGCGATGGAAGAAAAAGTATATTACTCTTCATTTTCGTGTGCTCATTCCAAACTGATTAGTGGCGTGTTTGTCAATTGATTTTTCTAGCCCAAGATGTGGAACGAGCTGCAAGCGGGTATAGAGTGCCTGACACAACTTCTCCTCTTGATCGACAACATGTCCTCATCGATAATCTCCGATCCGGAACTCAACGAGGCCGCGCAGCTGCTTCAGCAGCAACTGATCTATAACGGCGATGTTCTTGACATTGCGTTGGAAAGTTTGCGATCTTACAAGGAAGGCACGCAATCGTTGACTTATCTCAACTCAAGCGTGTACTTGGCCTATGAGCTTCTACGCATGTTGGAACGTTGGGGGAAGGAGAACAGCAGTGCGACGTACGTGAGAAAGAAGGCAATTAGAAAAAAGAAAGCCAAAGGTAAGTTTAGATTCTATCTCTCCGTCTGAGCATGGCAGCAACATGAATCGATCATGAAGGAAACGGCCCTTCGGAGGAAGATGGCGTGCCTGACGTTGAAGATGAAGGTGACACCGAGGAAGAGGAAGATATCATCCATGAGACAATGTTCACTTTCGAAGCCTTCGAGATGGTACGTGGCTTAGCACGCATGTGCTGCACAGTACTAACAAGGACAATCTTAATCATTATTGGCCCCGGTGGTAGAAATTCGCACATTCCGAGATTACACGGACATTACTGTTCTACCTCTCACGGTACAAGGAGTTCGACTCTCCGGAGTTAATGAAGAGGGCTGTGAGTCTAATCCACAGACAAGTCGTAAAAGCCAAGGCAGAGGCCTTGTATTTCAATGTGACCATTGTTTCATCCCTAATGCACGTTGATATGTATGTCAAACAGGTCTCGACTCTGCAACTCTTCAAATCGATCCTGGATGATCAACGGTCGCTTCCGAAGGACACGGCTTACAAGGATCTCGTACAGTTGATAACGTTCATATTACGGAGGTTCTTCAAAACCGTCAAGGAAGAACCCTTCCTCATGATTGAGGTGAGGCATTCATCTTAGCTTATCTATTGCCAGCTGTTGGCAATGCTCATCGGGTCTTCGGCGGCTTGCATTCTGTAGGCGTGGTACCCCATGAACCGCGGACACTGGAAACAGTACTCAAGCTGGGAGCCCGAGCAGAAAGCCAAACGCACACGAGAGTCGGCCGAAGACAGCGGTGGCTTTTCAGGGGAAGTCCAAGTCAAGAAGGGCTATTCTTGGAGCGAACAAATCGGTATCGCTGTTGCTGCGCTCGTCGAGGATGGCAAGTCTGAATTGGTAGAATGGGTAAAAGACGTAAGTAGCCACACCTTGTCACGCTGTCGACACAAGGCCGATAGACATTTGTCGCGGATGGGTCCAGATTCTCGTGTTAGTCATTCGTCAACGGCAACAGATTATAGATGAGACGGATCAAAACGATCGGGACGGAGATGCCGATGAGATAGAGGACGTTCCGCGAAAGAACGCTGCTCCTTCCAAGGAAGCAGTGTCAAAGTTCACCGACTATGGTGCGTCAGCCATCCCTGGAATGCATGGACGACATCGAGGTAACCCATGCAGAAATCCCTTACATCAATGATCAGCACGCGGACGCTGCTACCAAGGACGCGAGGCTCAAGCTTGTGTTCCGCCTGCTGGAGTTTACGATTGTGGCAGAGGGTATGTTATGTGTATCTGGCGCGATTTCAAACCTTTCCAGCTAAGCGTGTTTATAGACGCCGAGGAACTCCAGTGGGTTGTGCCCCGCTCGATCGCGCCGTCCGTTTTATGGGAGCGACTACACGTCGTCGATCAATTCCTCAAGAACCCAATCGACTTGGAGGGAAAGAAGGCGAGTGAGATGCTCAGTAAGAAAACGCGTAGGCGCCACAGGCGGCGATCGCCATCGCTCGGCTCCGACGTCGAACTTCCTGATGACGAACCCCGACGTCGCAAGGAGAAGAAGAGGAAGGAAGAGAAGACGTACAAGTCCGCCCAGTTCATCGAAGACAGTGATGAGGAATATGGTGATATGGAGGCATTCCTCGAGAGAGAGAAGGTGCTACGAGAGAAGACGGCGCGCGCAGCCGCTGAGAGCGGCAAGATCGCGACGATGCGCGCAACTGGGACGAAGAAGCGACGCAAGAAGGGCAAGGATGCCGCCTTGTCCAGCGCAGAGGAGCATGATCTGATACCCGTCTCTCCAAAAGTATTTTCAGACGACTCCAACAGCGACGATGAGATCTTCAAGTCGTTGCGCCGCAGTCGGTCCCCGCCAAATGCCACAGCACGACCAAAACCCCGCTTACTTCGGAAGCCGAAGCCCGCAGCCGAGACAATCGACATCTCGAGCGACTCCGAACAACAGGAACAGGCACAAGAGACGTCCGCATCGCCGACGTTTGCGGTCCTTCGACCTGCAAGGAAAGGGCGCGTTGTGCTATCGGACGATGAAGTGTAGTTATTCGATGTATGAGTTGTGCGTTTTCTGAAGGAATCTACAATGTTTGTTTTATTTTCGCCTGATAAGCTTCTTGCCAACAGGAATACACCCTAATCATATCATAACGGCCGACGCGACCGCGCGACAAAGCCATCTGTGCTGGCAATTTCCGCCCGTGTGTGTTTGGCTGTGCAGTATCCTACCTTGAGCGTCTACAATTCAGGGACCCGATCCGATCGCTCCGTATTGTCTGGAATGCCAAGTCACCGCTTGGTTCGACCAATACTACCTTTAAGAGTGGGACTGACTGGTGCTCGGTTACATCGCGCAACTGAGCTGAGCCGCATCGATTGCAAACTTTTCTTTTCCTGCTACAGCCATTTTACTCGTGGGTGTGCAACCCTGCTGATGGCGGCGGCGCATCTTTCCCAGTGTCAGGCTCCTGATATCACATTACACATTGTGTGAAGGACGCCACGACGACTGCTTATGTTTAATGGTCATTCCCGGACTGGTCCCCGACACGTTATACAGGCACGGGCCATCGACATGTTTTTGCATCCGTGTTGGAACATGGGTTACACGTTACGACGGGCTGTTATGGCATGCATGGTACGTCCCCACTGTTCACTCACGCTTTCTCCCCCCTTTTCCGCACATGACGCGATCGATGACCCACACATGACAAAACGCTGGCCCCGCATTCTCACTTTTCTTGTTCATTGTCATTGCTTGTTGCGATGTGGAGCGTTATCAAGGGTTTGGAGAGTTTTTCTAGAAAGCCGTCGCTGTGGGCTGGACACAAACTCAACCTTGGAACGAGACGATCATGAATCAACGGAAGATGCCGTTGTTCTCCCCACCCCCGATATCGGATACTGTACTATTAAATTTCCGGGGGAAGCCCTCGATGACTTGTTCGTCCCTCTCTCCATTTCGACCGTTTTTCATTCCCGAGTGGCCCCTCTTTACTGTTTTACGCTTTCCCTCCTCCAACTCGGATGCGAACTCGAACGATAGCAACCCTCCTGGGAACAGCTGCATAGCGGATGAAGCGTGATCTTGGGGGCGTTTCCTCATATGCATATGCTCATTACATACAAAGGTACGGGCATGACTCAATTCTGAATGCATCTGAATCTGATGGCCGTTGATGTTGAATTATGTACCACGTCAAGATTTAGACAGTGAAGATACCTTTTCGAACAAGCAACGATTTCCAGCAGGGTCGCGGGGGATTCGACGAGGTCCGTCCATTTCACTTGCAGTTGTGGAGATACAGCAAGGAGCAACTCGACGGATTTCCTTTTCGTACACACGTGCATCCCCCTTTTCTTCTCAACCCTAGGTTTTGTCAAAGTGACTTCGTCCGAGATACTCGCCATTCCTCGGTGACCACTGTGTTTGTATTTTCTTCCCACTTCATGTCTCGGTTTTTTTTCCTCTCGTGGGATGACATGCAGGGTTTACTTGCTTTCCCTGTCTCCCTTTCTCTTGCCTATGAAGGGGTCTTTTGCAAACAAGACCCGTTGAACCAAGTGTCCCCTCTTTATCTCGGCTAGATATCATATTGCCCTCTCTGAGCCTTGAGCTTTCCACGAGGCTGTTCAACGTATAACCAGATATGGCTACATTGCGAGATGCATATCTCGGGCTCCTCAATGGCGCCTAAGCGCAGGAAGAATGTCGGCCAAACGAAAAGAAAGAGGTGGATAAGACGGACAGACACGCTCAGGTTCGCAGGGAACTCGGATGAAAATAAAAATAAAAAAAGATGTGGGGTCAGCGCCGAGTTGGAGGTTCAACACACATCAGGCTACTGCGAACAGTCGAGCACACGCGGTATATGGTACTAACCAAGGAAAGGAAAAACAAAAAAAAAAGATGGTATCATCATGTCGTGGACGAATTTGAAAACGCTCCACCTTGCCTTGAGGATCCGAAGGTGCTCGGCCTCAATCACTCTGGTTTTAGACACGAATGGGTCCGGGCGTCCAATGGGAGAGAAAGATAGAGGAGGCACTTTCCTACATACACGTGTTACCAGTGGGCGCGGGGCGTCAACACATCATGCTTCCACTCCTTTGACCCGATTGGACTCGTCTCTGTCCGTGTGCTGCACCGTCGTCCACGGTCTGAATATTTTATCAGATATGTACAAAGTAGGTTCATATTTCATTGTTGTTTGTGTTGTTGCACACGGCGGGACTGACTTGCCGAATGGGTGTGACAGATTCTTATTCTTAGGCGAACAAGACCGTATCTCAGAATCAGATCGCATGTTCGACCCGCTCAACCTCCTCTTGCTCCCCTTTCCCCCACCCCATATCGCAAAGGACTCATAGTACCCAGGCACATCGAACGTCGGAATACGTACGGGTAAGTATATGTGATTGGGCGGACGGGATCGTGCGGCGGGGTTGACGTACAGACGTGGACGCATCAAAAGGGATCGGGCGCAGAGGCTCCGGCGTCGGCGTGACAGCGACGATAAAATAATAATATATGTATATATGTATTGCGCGGGTATTCGAGCCGATACCGCGTCCTCTTGAGCCAATCAGGGGGCGTCCCGTCGTGCGATCAAATCTTGCAAAGGAGGGGGCGTGACCAACAGCCGGTGCGTGGGAGTGGATTCCCCGTGCCAATCGGCAGGTGCCGATTGAATGGACATGGAGAGCGAGCAAGCGCACGGTTGAGAGTGGAGATACGAAGCAGCTCGATGTGGCGAGGCCATCCCTTCAAGGTGATGATGGAGACAATAAGGCGCACGCTAGCCACGGGTCGGGGACATCCGTGTTGGGAACGTGTTGGTTTTTTTTTTTCTTCTTCTTTATCGTAGCGGACCCAGATGAGGACGTGTCGGGTCGGAGGGGTGCCGCACGGATCTCACAGCAATGAAAAAAGGTCCGGCCGCGAGGTATGTATCCTGGATACACAAGGGATCTGGCGGTGGACAACCTTGTGCGCTACGGTGAGTCGTCGCTGAGGTGCATATCGACCGCGCAGCCCTTGAAAGAGGGCAGTGATAGCCGGTGTGATCAGCCTGGACACGGATAAGGCAAGGGGTCGTAATGTTCATGCAAGAGGTCGCCCTCGGGAGGAGACGACAATCTGAGGACATTGAAAGACCCTTTGTGCGAGATCGCCAAAAAATGCCATATTGACAAGGTCCGGAAATGGAGGGAGATCTTAGGAAGCGCGGACGATAAGAGTCCCTGAAGCGGGCTCAAGTCGCTCATGCGTGGGACGTCTGTGAAGTTGACTGCCGTGGATTTCCGAGGATGACATTCACGCTCACACCGGGACAATGAGACACCTCGTGTGCTACTCAGCGAACGAAGGCAAAGCGGAGATGGTTGTGCAAAATGTCGCGGAGATGTCTGAGATTGAAATTAATGGAAACAAATGAGGGAAAGCGGAGCCAAACTCGAAAAAGAAATTTTGGCTGATCGGGGATCAACAGAGGAACACATCAGGCACGGCGCCATTGGCAACGACCGCAAATTGCCGGTGCTTCTGGCTGCAAGGCATGAAAAAATGCGCGGACGACACGCAGGACGGGGAGGGGATGGGCTGGATCGACCACCACAGGCCGATCAGATGGGAGGTGGTCCGGCGTGGACGGCGTGGGGAGCACAGTGCGGAGGACGCGTCAAACGGCAGAAGGTGATTGCCTAGTATTTTCTTCAAGGGGGTGTCCTTCTCGAGTTCGTCGAGATTTGATTTGAGATTTGTTGGGAGAAGTACCAGAGTGGGAGCGACAAGGTTTGCCACCAGGGTCGGTTTGAGGACATGTCGGCTGATTTTGACAAGGCGAATAATTCGGAATCCGAGGCAGTGGATTCTTTTCGGACCAGCCAGCCAGTCGGGCGTCTGAACTGGCTGCAGTGCGCGATACCCAACTATAATAACTCTCCCTCCTTTTTTTTTTGCAACCCCGACGTTCCTCTTCCTCTCCCTCCAAGTTACGTGATAACGTTACATGTCCTCGATGGCTCACGCCGCCGCTGAATCCGTCTCGTCACAACAGCCTGATCGACCAGAGCGCAGCCGTAATGCAAAGGCCCAAGCTCGCCATCGCGCAAAGCGAAAGGCCTACATCGAACAGGTTCGTCCTTGAAGCTCCGCGCCCATTAAACGCGGACTCGACGTCTCACATCTTGCATTGACAGCTTGAACAGACAGTCACCAAACTCCAGACTGCTCTCGGCTTTACCCCAGACCAGGTCGCCGCCCTCCCGCCTCCCCTAGTCAAGATTCGTGAGCTCGAACAAGAAAACACCCGCCTTCAAAAGGAGAACGAGGAGATGAGGCGTCTCCTCGGCGAGTCTGACCACAGGCACCTCTCCGAGTATAGGAGACACTCGTTACACTCTTTCCATGACTCTCGTGGCTGTGAGCGCGACTTCAAGAAACGAAAAATGGACGATCTTTACATCGTGAGTCTTATCCTCGCACGTCCCCAACCCACCAAACTTGACCCGCGTTCTGCAGGGTCCCGACGCATCTCACCCTGACACTCTCCCGCGCCCCCCGCCCCTAACGATCCCCCAGCCGCTGTCCCACCACCAATACAGCAACATTCAGAACCACAATTCCTCCTCTGGCCATGGTGTCTCTAGCAACGGTTCTTCCTTGTTCAACCTTCATGCCCCCGCTTTCCACCAATTGCCCAACACCCCCTCTGGCTCTAGCTCGACATCCAGTCCTCCATTCTCGGCGAGTATCATTCCCTTGTTTTTTCGCATCGTGCGGCTAGGCGTGTATACTGACCATGTCGTCTTCCGCCCACCAGCAGCCCACCCAAATGAATCACTCTTCACACTCGCCAGCGAATAGCCGTCCCAGTTCATTATCCCACACCACCCTTCCCAGCAATTACCACTCCAATCACTACGGGTCCGTCAAGGTCGAGGATGATCATTATGGCGTAAGCGTACGCAATCTCTCTCATCACTCTTCCTCACACCTTAATTCAGTCGTCAAACCACCACAACCACAACGGCCAGTCGAATCACTACCATACGACCCTACCTCCATTCGCACATACTGTCCCCGAGACAGGTGACATGGACAGTTGGCATGCACACACTTATTCGGCTGAGCGGGGTGGACAAGTGCACCGCTAGAACATCGCTGCCGACTCCATGTCTCGTCTCTTTTTTTTTTTGTAGACTATACCCTCGTTTATTGCTATCGTCGCACCTCGACCAACTTGTCATCGCATCCGACGTTGCCTTCGCCGCACCATAGATTCATCCACATTCTACTAATACTTATTTTCTGCACTGTACAGCTTTATTCAGGCATTCTAGTGGATATGTGCATGCATGTATAATACCCCGTAGGTCTCCTAATGTAAATAGCCTCGCTTGTTCCCAATAACGGTGTCGGACTGCGTGCGATCGGGGACGGTCATGATCGAGAATGTATCGCGTTTCGGCAACAGTTGTTTGTCATTTTGATGGCGTTTGAGTAAGCATGCCAATTTACCTTGAATTGTGGGGATCTTGACACCAAGTTACGTATTTATGCTGCACACTTCCTACAACTCGTCACCGAATCTCGCAGCCTCCATCCCCTCTTCCGGCGCCGTCGTTGAACAAAAACCCATCGGGAAAATAAAAAGCCTCGACGGCGACAACGGGCGACACTGAGAATTCCTGATAATCAATCCATCTGGTCCCGAGCAGCTGGCAACGGCGCTTGTCTGCATCCGTTCGAGGATCGATCGATCCTTCTGATGGAAACCGGCGTATTCCCAGCCTTCCATAATTCATCATCAACCATGTGGGATCACCAACCATGGCCGATGATCACTTACTTACCGTCCAGCACTGTCCTCTTGTTTTTTTTTCTCTGCCCAGTCTCGGATAGAAAAGGAAATGTTTGTCCAATATTTTTTTACCACGCCGCGCGCGTAGCTACTGTTCGGTTGAGTGGAGCGGGCCCGTTTATATGCATTAATGCGGTGGAGCACCGTTTGGTTTCCATCAGCCAGACCCACTGAGGCCATTCCAGTTCAACGCCTAGGTCAGTGTCCTTCATCCGAATCATCGGAATCATGATGTTGGCTACGGTCAAATATATTGGAGTTTAATATCCTCACGTAGTCTGACTTGGATGCGGTGCTAGCAATGGCTACGAGCACGGCCCCAGTGCCACCGCCTGTCAGTACTCGGCGCAGCACCACTCTTGTTCAGGGTTTCATTTCCAAGGGCTTTTTCTGCTGATGGCTTGAAACAGAGTTTATTGTCCAAAGCGGGTCAACGAATGTGCCTACCGTCCACGGTGGTCCAGGTCATCCACACTGGTCCATGCTAGCCAACAACAATACGCCACCAGCGCGCGTAATCCTTTGTGTGCTGGACCACTCAGAGAGCCTACAAATTCTGGGTCGTCGTTTTCCGTCAGCACCACCCATATTCATTCATTCCATAACCACTCCTCTATGCCTACAACCGAGTCTGTGCGTCCAGCATCCTATGTGCCACGTCGCTATGCATCTGGCACCTTTCCCGTCTCGAAGGATTATCACCTGAGACAGATGCTATACAACTACTCTAATTCACAAGGCAGGGACGCCGACAAATCAAGGTTGGATACATCCGACCAGGTCATTCCTTCATTCCCATTTAGCAATGTCCCCGTATACGCCGATACCGTGGACATTGAAAGTAAGTTTGCACGTGTCATCTCGTCGACTTTTTTTGTTCATTGTTTCGCTGACACGTTGTCTCTGTTCAGCGCTGGCGTTTCACGATTATTGGGGTTGTCTCTTGACGCCAGACAACGTGGCCGCTCGCATCGGTACAGACGATCTCCGCTATCATGTGTGGGTGGCGACCAAGCGTGTCGTCGAATCGGACCTGTAAACATTGTTTAATCACGTGACAGATTCATTGTTGCTCACCACCGCGTTCGATAGAATCAAGCTTACCGACAAGGACGCGCTCATACAAGCGGTCATGGACCAATTCGTGAGTCAAGCTTATCAACTATCCTCCGGCGCAGTGTTTGAAAAGACCTGGATTCATAGATGGTTGAGCTGGGCCTGGTGCTCCTCGACCTGTGTCCAGGCCCACTTGTCCTGTTCGTTGATCCGCGTCTCCAGGATGACTCGGAACAGATGGTATCAAAGGCAAAAGCAATGGTGGCCAAGTTCGATGAAGCCCGAGTGAGGCGATGGCGAATCATCGTTACAGTTAGACATTTCACCCATCGCGTTTACGTTTACAGTCTGAGCTAATATGCGGACGTCTTTTTTTTTTTAATGCCGGTAGTTGCCTGCCACCGAAGATGGCATCCGTGCTGCTCGTGAGCTCATCAACCGACATGGCATACAGACACATCTGTCATTAGTGTCCTGCCTTGAACACGCTGCTGCGTGTATCGAAGCCGGTGCAGGGATGGTGAGCATGAGCGTTGAGCCGGTAAGCTGCATATATGCGTTGCTCTCGACACGACTGACGATACCGTCATCTAGATTATGGAATGGTTTGAACAGCAAGGCAGTACCCACAAGGGACGGCTTTCACAAGGTCATCCTGGGATCGAGGCGATACAATCTTGTGCCACGTTCATACATCGTCGTGGACTCAACACCACCTTGCTTACGACCGACGTCCGAAAGGTAGGCAGTGTGCATGGTCTCATCGTGGCGTTGTCCCCATGTTGATTCTCTGTGGACAGTGGTCCGAATTGAAGCAACTGAGTGGCATTAGCGCGACGGCACTCAAAAAAGATCAGCTCGACGAGGCTCTGATGAGACGATTGGCGACGTGGTATCCACGACCGGACGACCAGTCGCCCGCGACCCTCCGTGCGCTGCGGGCAGCGCACCCATCGCATTATCTCGATTCTCTCGATTCGAACAAGGGCCTCTTTGCAACTCTTCCCGCCGAATGTCGAAGCTTAGTCTCGGCCGTGCTCTACGTACGCCTGGGTAACATGGCCTTCCATATGGAAACGATCGAAAAGGTCGTGTGGTATGAACTCAAACGACGGATCCGTCTCGAGACAATCCCGCTCGAATACCTGTACCGTCGGCCGTCCTCTAACTCGCCGACCGGGACGCGATCTGCGCGCAAGTCGAATATCTCTGACAAGGCCACTGGTTCGTCGTCGTCGAAACGGTCCCAGTCTAGATCCCGGCGCAGCTCACGACAGGACGAGGAACCCGAACAGCAGCCACAAAAGAAAGTGACCGTCTCCGATACGATGGTCGAAGGCGTGGACTATTTTTGATGCATGATTGATTTCCTGAGATGGCACATCCACACGTTCGTTCCCATTCCCGACCCAGTGTCACGCTGCACACACGCATCCCCATATGTATTTCATTTATTATTGTTGTTGGAACTCAATTGAACTGAGTGTATGCCATGCCCCGTCAGGGGGTTGTGGACTATCTCCATTTGCGAGTCAGATATCCATGACGGCGCCGCCCAAAAAAAACCCCCGGTTTGCCCATTCTTGATGCTTGTGCATGTGGACGTGTTTCTGAGACGTTTGATATGATGATGGCGGCGGCGACCCCGCCAGGCCCCCTATCCGTCAGTCCATTGAAGGGTCACCGGTCAGTTGGCTCTCCGACCTGTCAGGTTAGTTGCTCAAATTTAGCGGGTGACTTGCGACGGGAAACCCCCCGAATCCAGGTGTCATCAAATTATTAGTACGAGTTAGTACTAATGTCGCGGTCGTTGCGGATGGCGGTGAGTCAGCGGACGACGTCAGCGTCAGCTTTCCCTCGGGCTCAGGGTCGTAACCGCGCCCGGCGGCCCAACGCTCTTGCGCTCATGCACTCTGATGCTCTGGTGCAGTCTCGACGCTCGTCGCTGTTATGACTATTTATGTGTTTGATCATCACTCTCGACGCGCGACGATCACGTCGTTGATGCGACAGAATCTTGCGTCGTACGGCACCCACGGTCTGGCACGAACCGTCGGACGAACCACGGACAGCGGCCCACCCTTCCACTGGGCTCTTGCCGGCGGGCCTCTGAATCTGTCCCCCGATATCGATCAAACTCTAGGCGGGACGGTGTGAGCCCACAGGAAGCATGTACCCGTTTCTCATGTGTTGTGTGGCCAGAAGTTGAGTTGTCTGGATGCGTCTCGGCCAAACCTGCACGCCAGCGGCCATCGGCCGCAGTGCCAAGCCACCTACTAGTAGCCACCTGGCCACAAGCCATACAGATCGTCGTGCGGAACACTATTCCGATAGTGGCAGATGCTGACCACCCACTCAACAGGGTACCCGGCAGCCAGGCAAGCCCGGTGAGTCGGTGACGACATTGGTCCGAGCGGCAGGGACCGCCACTGCCATTCGTCCCACTCCAAGTGTCTCTCGTTTCTCTTTGCCAAAAGAGCCAAAGGTAGTTCCGTCCGGTTCCGTCGCGTGATTTTTTTTTTCCAAACGCTAAAAAAAGAGTTACAGGTGGCTCCATGACATGGACGTGGACATTCGGCTTTTTGGGATTGGACGAGAGACCTCGGACGACTCCGGACTGCATGCTCGATGATGGAATGATGATTTCATTCTCTTCGAAATTAGACATGGGCGTTGGGTGGTCCTCGAAGAAGAAGAGACCGCAAACTTGCACGATGGCGGTACAGTCAATGATACTTTGTCTGGCCGGGCCGCCACATCTGGAAGCACCACACGCTCGCGAGAAGAAGAACCCGTCCCAGTGGAAAGAAGAACATTGAAGAAGCTGTCGCGGTCAGGAAGGAAGGTCTCGCCACCCCCAGAATGGACACATTGTCGGCGTTTTTTTTGGCGCCGTTTTTGTGTTTGTTTCTCTTCTTTGGCTTTGGTTTCTATTTTTTTTTCTGGGGTCTTGAGTTCGCGTCGGTCCAATGCACGCGAGCGTGGGCGCGTCCCGGCGCGCCCCGCCTCGTTGTCGCCGCACAAATGAACGGGAAGATCGGTCGGTTCGCTCGGCTCGGTCATGGTATCACCTTATCTCCTGATGGTCCGGCCACTTGTATGTAAGCAGTACGCCAGGGTTCAGATCTAACAGCCCGCGTCACCCGACCTGAGCGTGTCAATTCCAGATCGTGGCGCCCGTTCCAAACCCATTTTATCGTCCTGTCAGTGTCACGGGTGAAACGGGGGAAACGGGGGAACAAAAAATGGCATGCCATCGAGAAAAGAGGCAGATATGTACAACATACATACTCGTGTTGGGTGCTCTGTTGTACCTGTGCACCTCGTCCTTCATCGCTCAGAGTGCATCCCAAAAACGCTGCCAGCGTGACCGCGGGCCGCTCAATTTTTCGTTCGCCAAGAATTGCTCTTCCTCATCATCAATCTCCTGTTTTCCGGTGATAAGATCTACCTCGGCAGCAGGAATGGTAGTTGTCCGGAAGTAAACCTTGTATCCTATCCACAGGAGCATGAAAATGGGAATTGGAATGTAAGACCTGCCAGGTCCATCTGTCAATAATCATGAAGGCGGAGATGACCATGGAAACCTTTTTTTGTTCTTTTTTTTCTTGTTTAGATAAATGTGGCACTCACGTGATGAAAGAAGACGACGCAAATGGCAAGAAGGTACTGAAGCCTTGGGAACAAGTCCTTTGATTACTACGACACGACAGATCAAGCAATATGCGATGGGAAGCCCGGACGCACCATTAAATGTTAAGACGAGCCCAGTAAAAAACAGTGCAAACCACGAGCCGAATGGTTGCAATGGAGCCTTGTAGGGCAACGTGTTGCGATCAATCCCTTGCGCCTTCAGTGCGCGCATGAATGCACTGCATGCCAAAATCAGCGTCGAGGTTGTTGACGGCATGCATAGCGTGTGTGACAGACATGTGTGTATATGAGATGCACATCCACGTAATCGCGCCAAAGCTTGCAATCAAGTTCGAGAACCAGCCGAACGCTGATATGAGTGGCAAGTGAGATGAACGGAGGTCGAGTGGAAATAAGAAAACCTTGGTATACTGACCGATGGAACTCGATGAACTCGCGTTCAGAAAAGTCAGGAAGCAAACGAATGTATTGAGCAGTAATGCCGGCCAGGGTACGCCCCATCGATTGACTTTGGCAAATATTCTCGGCGCCTTCCGTTCTACAGCCAGGCCGTATAACGTCCTCGATCCAATATAAAGATCTGAATTTGAGGCACTGAGTACAAATATCAGGACAATAGCATTGATGACATGATTGATGATGCGAATCCCTGCCAACGTCGTGGCTTTTGAGAATCAGATCACGGCGACGTAAAAAAACGATGCAACCGACCGACCACGAAAGGAGATGCAGCTACGCCTGCTTTGGACGCGTTGGCGACAAATAACGTCTTAGGAACAGTCAGACAAGGTGAGAGCGATCAGGGTGTTACTCACGTTATTCGTGCTCGGGACCGTGAGGCTTATCACGAAAGTCCCTCCGATATAGAACACGAGTATACGGAAAAACATTCTCCTGATTGCCTTTGGCACATTCTTTCTCGGATTTTGCGTCTCGCCGACGGTGACCCCAATTAACTCTGTCCCAATGTAAGAGAACAGGGCCGTGGTCAGGGTGCTCCAAAACCCAAGAAATTGAGACAGTTGCTTGTTGTGAACCTGATTGATGAGATAGTAGCCCAGGGGTCCATTCGGTGCGTTCCAGTACCTGAACCCAATACGGTCGTGCTGCGGGTTTCCACCGAGGTCAATGATCAATCCCATCACGATCAGTCCCACCAAGGCGATGACCTTGATACTGCAGAACCAAAATTCAAACTCTCCGAAGACACGAATTCCCATCATGTTGATAGAGAAAACTAACGCATTTTAGTAACTTTTTGATCGGTGCCACGAGTTTACGGCTCTCACTAAGAGTGATGTAAACTACTAAGGCAATTGTCAATCCCGGTGGGAATCACGGAGAACGAACGCTGTGTCTGAGAACTTACCCATCCAAACTTCTATGGGAATAGATAGGGTCCAGTATTGAACTACCGCGCCGGCGGCGTTCACATTGTTCGTCGTCTGAATGAAATACTTGAAGAGATAGTTGTATCCCAACGCGAAACCAAACGCAGGGTCAACATAGCGAGTAGCATAACCAGCGAAACCTTTCTTGTGCGGGAGATGAGCTCCCATTTCGCCCAGTGCAATCATGACGAGATAGCAGATAAAGCCCATGAAGGAGTATCCGAACCAGAGGCCGAGCGGTCCTCCCCTGACTAGAGCAGTGCCTGAGCCGATAATGAGGCCAGTACCCAATGAACCGCCAAGCTAGCGAAATGGTCGACACAGGGCGATGATTGATACGACATTTGACCCACGGTAATCATCGAAACTTGCCTCGCTTTGAGGCCGCGGTGGAGAGACAAGCCTTCGGCTGGGTCAGCGAGGACAGACTTATCCAGCGCACCGCGTTCGGGGGCACGAGAAACATTCTTGAACGGACGCATGACGAGTGAAAACAAGATACTTGCGGTCGAAGGTGAAAGTCACCAACCGATCTTCAGATAAGACTGCACCATGGGAAACGACCAGACGCCTCAGGATTATCTTCCACGTTGATTGTACTTTCTAGTTGGCCAAGAGGTTCTCAGCTACGTCCAGCTAAATAAAGCGACAAGGAAGGAGATAAGCCTAGGAAGCGCGCTGCCTTTCAATGAGGCATCTAGCGACGACAGCATCGTAGCGAGCAAAGTCGGGTAGCCTAGATTGGAGTCTCGACAGACAGCCTACTCAGCAAAAAAAAAAAGTCAATGAGGAGTCTTTGCCAGCTACAGGCCCAGGTCAGTGTACGTGATACGTGTCAGGCGTGGTAGGAAGTTTGTGGTTTGGGAAGTTTGTGGTTTGGAAAGACCCGATATGGAAAGTGTAGTGTTCCGTCTTCCCGGTGACGATTTCGTTTCTCATCGACTTTGATATCCACTAGATTTGTATACCCCCAAATGGCGACACACTTGTCTTCCAAGGAGGACTACGAATCCTTGTTAGACAAGTACGATACATGGATGTTTGACTGCGATGGTGTCCTATGGCACGGAGATCGCCCAATCGACGGCGCAGTAGAAGTGCTCGATATCTTGCGGAAGCGAGGCAAGCACGATCAGTACCCCCGTTTCATAATCATACAGAGACTCGATTTCTCAGGCAAACGTCTCCTCTTTGTAACGAACAATGCAACCAAGTCTCGAAAGAACTACAAGGGAAAATTTGACAAGATTGGTGCCCAAGCCACAGTGGTGAGGCGCCGTTCTCGAGCTCGCAAGTAACTCAGTCCGTTCTCCCGTTGTCTGATTGTTGGGCAATATAGGATGAGATTTATGGCTCTGCATATGCTGCTGCCGTGTACATCTCATCTGTGATGAAACTTCCAAAGGACAAGAAAGTATATGTAATCGGGATGTCTGGCCTTGAAGAAGAATTGAGGGAAGAAGGCATATCTTTCATTGGGGGCACGGTACGCTCTGCATATGCTCGGTGGACCCTACCACTTGGTTCACGGCATCCTGCTTAGGATTCAACAGACAACACGCTCGACACGTTTACTCTGGCCAATTTCACTCTAGATCCAGACGTTGCCGCTGTTTTGTGCGGTCTCGATATGCAGATCAACTATGCAAAGCTCTCAAAGGCTTTCCAATACCTCACTCGTAACCCTGGCTGTCAGTTCCTCGTCACAAATGAGGATAGTACATTCCCCACGGCAGACGGATTGCTCCCTGGAGCTGGGTCCATCAGTGCACCTCTCCGTTTCGCGCTGGGCAGTGATCCTATCTCTATTGGAAAACCTGCAAAGACGATGTTGGATTGCATTCAAGCAAAGTAATCTAACCAGAAATTCTTGCACACATTTCTCCAGATGCTAACGATACCTGGCTAGGGTCAATTTTGATCCAGTACGCACCATCATGGTTGGAGACCGTCTGAACACCGACATACTTTTTGGTCAGGCCGGAGGTCTTGCAACGCTCCTCGTTCTGACAGGTAAACGATCATTGATTGCATGACGAGCAGTGATGATAGGATCACAACCAGGCATAACCTCAGGGGAAGACATCACTGGACCGCATGCCTCATCAATTATCCCCAAATACGTCACCGATTCAATAGGTGATCTCCGTGCATTGAGATCAGGTTGATCATGGGATTCTCCATAGAAGAGTAGATAGCCCATCACTGGAACTGGTAATGTTACCTACTCTTGAGTTTTGATGGATATGTTTGGACATGCTCCATGGCAAGCCATCTGGCTGCGTTCAAGGCAAACGCCAAGATTGCACCAATGATATAACCCCCAAGACTCCCAAAGAGCGGTGTCAAAGGCCACGCCTGGAGGACGGAAGCAAGAGTGGGCACAGGTTGAGAAGACTAGCGTGATTGTACTGTACCTGCCAAGGGCGGTCCCAGTCGAGTGCAATGGGGATAGCACCAAGCCAGCCGCCAAAGAATGTCCCAACTGCCGGATAGACCATCGTACATTCGAGCGCATTCCTTGGTCTATAAAATGGTTTGCCCGAGGAAGATCTATTGAGTGTGTTCACTCACGATACTTCAACGAAGAGGCGCGTCCATGTCAACCTGTTCATCATCGACACGGTGTCTGAAGCGAAGGAGGGGACTCCGAGTACGAATGCAGGCGTGAAGGCGGCCAAGATAGAGACGACGAAAGCCAGGAGCGCTGTTTGCACGACGTGACTCCACGGTAGGTCGATGACAATGACCCAAAAACGAACGTGAGCAGACTCACGATGTGAGAGGGGCACCGAACACGACGGCGACGACGTACATCGCCAATGCAGCACACAGGGTGAACACAGTCGCGTCTTTCAACCTCTGAACACAAGTCGGATGAGTGAATGTACATAGTCGACCACGTAGCTCGTATTCGCGCACCGTGAAGCGTAAACTGTCGAATCGCACTCGGTCAAGCTTGATTTCGACCTCGGTTCCCTTGGCTGTCTGCTCAAATGACCATCTCCGCACCCACCCCGCCCACCACACTTCCAAGAGAGTGAGACCGATGGATATCCAGCTCAATGTCAAAGATGGGTTCACGGTCAACGCCTCCATGAATTCTGACTGAGGCCTATCCGTTTTCCGAGCGGGGAGGGGACCAAAAAGGCGGGTCGTTTGAGGGAGGTAAAGGCCAGTGAACCCGATGAGAAGTAGGCGTACACCGAGAACGGAGACATATTGAGCAAACGGAAAACGGTCGACTGGCGGCTGCACTGGTTCGATTTTATCGGCTTTTTTCTTCGTCTTGCTACTTTTTGGCGGTGTGGTTTTGGAGCTCGTGGTCAGCATGGACGACGTTGACGCAACCACGCTTGCTGTGACCTGTCACTTGTCATTCGCTTTGAAGTTCCGTCTGGGCCTGGCAATGCGCGCGGAGCACTCTGCTTGGAAATATGGTTTGCTTCCCTATGGAAGTCGATTCTAACATTTGTACGCCGCAGGCTCGGGTGGCCTGGTTGCGTGCAAACCGTTCCAAATCTCAACCGTATGTGCCGGATAGCGACCCCAGAGGGAAAACAATGTGGAGGAAAACAGTGATTCTGCAGGCATGGCTTTCACTTTGAGCCACCAGTGCAAACCTGACGGAGTCCCTGCGATTCCTGAGGAACTTGATCATACCGCTATCAGCACATGGATGAATTTGCGAACGAACACGCTGTCCGCTTGCAATGCGTCTGGGTCACTGGCGAGATCATTAAGCCTTGCTAGGATGAGGTCATCTGTAGGCACGGGAGCGGCCGAGTTGGGACGGTGTACCATCGAATTCGTGGGTCTCGTTCTGTTCGCGTTACCTCTCGTGGCTCACAAACCTGCACAGTGATGCTGGCGGTGTACCAATGCACCTCTTTGCTCCTCGGTATTGTCACCCAGGCTCGGCCTCCGAATGGCATCATTTATTGCGCAATGGCCTCGACGATCGCATGTCTAGGGATCTGGGACTCGAGATTCCCAGTTCCGTAGCATGTTTTCATAGCGGACATAACATCTGCTCTTATCGTCCGAGTCAGAAGTGATTAGGCAGACGTCATGTGAATACTCAGTTGAACGAGAGCGGTAACGACATATGTTGCATTCGCCGCAGTCTTTCAATTAACTCCTCATATGGCCGTATGTCTAAACTTGTTGTCGCCTCCATGACCTTCCAATGCTCAGTGCTCACATCGCTCTAGATTCGCACTTTCCTCCGCGGTCCTTACGATACGGATTTCGGTCCGAAATATCTTGTCACTGTTCCAACCCTCTGAATCGGTGCCGAATTTCGTAAGGATCACCTGGGACCGCCGTGGGGTGCAGGAGAGGCGATTTTTTTTTCCATTTCACCATAGCCAGAAAATAGGTTTGTAACATGACAGGGCTGCCACCCGATGACATGATGATGCTGAACTACAGGCTAGGCTCGGTGAAGTGGTCGTTCCGGGGTCTATGTGGTTGTTGACTTGTTCACATATATGATTTTGGCGGGACTGGTCGATGGAATGTAAGAGTCTCATATATTGCAGTGTTATCTTCGACTATTCGGTTCTGAGGCTAACAGAACGACAGATGATAGTGGTGGTTTGAAAAGTCAAGCTGGAGTGCCATCCCTGACTCACTATTGGCGAATCTCCCAGCGTCGCTCGGCGGTATCATAGGACATTTCCAAGCGAAAAATGACCTCATGAGGCTTGGCGGGAGTCAGGACAACCACCACTTGGCACTGGCGCTTGCAAGCGCAGCATTGGAGAATTTGCGACACCGACCGAACACTGCATGTCGGGCTCGGCTATTCAAGTTGGCAATGCTGACTTCTACGAGCGCGCGTCCACTTCATTTTCTACCTGTCTACTAATCGTATAGCACTTGCGCTTCGTTCTTGATCTGCTTCATTTGGAGGTCGATTCTAACGCTCGCACGTTGCGGGTGCCCGGATTCGACTGCATGCAAGCGCTATACCGGCAGCGGGTAGTATGTAACCATTTGGGAGAACGTTCCCAGAGGACATGTTACCAGGACAGTGATCAAGTACGCACACGTGTTGCAGTACCTCTGAAGGTTTTCATACTGGCCCTCGGTCTGGCCGTTGACCCCAGTCAGCTTGACACCTCACTTGGGCAACTAAAAGTCTTGTCCGCGTCAGTTCAGGTTTCGATGACACTGATTTAACCTCTGACAATTTTGTTCGACACAGACTACCACTACTTCCGGCTGGGTAGGACGATATGTTCATCCCGGAGGAATGCTCAATTATACCAAGACTGGTATGTCCCTTTTGTCGACTACCCACGTTATGTGCTTGACAGACCACTAGACATGATGACTACTGATTCCTCCTCGAGCCCGTTCGGACAAGATGAGGTTGTTGCGATCCTGGATCTTGTCAATTCATTCAAGGGTACGCCGTCTTGTTTCGAGCCCTTCCTTGGCCTTACTGACTTTTAGCGTAGACAACGAGAAGACTTCCGATCCGTACAGTATTTGGGTGATTGGTATGACTACGCTTTGTTATGTGCTGATATCGTATGCAGCGCTTCAGTGCGCATCATCCGTTTCATGAACATCATCTTTCCCGGTCGCGTTGCCAGATAGGATACTAATGCCAATGTCGATATATATGGCTCGCAGTCCACAGTGATGCCCGCGGTGAACGTGACCTTTCTGGCTGTACCAAGTGTCATTACCACAAGCTCGGCCGCAGGTCGGATCGAAATCGTCGTTCATTGCTCATTTGGTGTCAACGGTCGCATCCATCGTGTGCTCCTTTAGCTCGTTGAACATGTACAGCAACCCAAGACTGATGGTCGCTCGGAATATGGTACGTCTCCAGCCAAACTTCACGACCCACTCGAGATGTTCACGACTGGTTGGGCCATGGTTTTTATGCGAACATTGCCAGCTGGAAGCCATGTGGACGCTCATTCAAACGAAAACAGAGATGGCGTGTCTTGCGATTACGCATAGTCTTCGGATCGCCTCACTGATATGGTCGTACGTCCCTCTCCACCCATGATGCGTCGCGTTTCCATCACAGCACTGCTCGCAATTGTTCCAGGATTGTGCTCTTTTTCCGTGGCCCTCGAGCGCGGTACAGATTTTCGGCCGGACTGAACTTGCGACCGTGGCGACTCTCAGCGTCGAACTTCTCATTATCGTTTCTTTGGTCATAGGTGTGAGGGTGATGCGGCCGTTTTACAACAATGGCGATGAAGGTGATGTGGACACTCGCAGCACGATGTGGAACAGGGCTCGGGAAACCGATGCAATTGTTGCGATTGCCACCTCGTCATACAATCACATGCGCACGATAAATACCTGGAGTACTACACTGAGTCAAAAATTGGAAGCTAGCAAGTAAAGTTACAGTCACGGTCCACAAACAGGTATTTCTTCAATGTCCGAACCACCGATGTGCAATTCCCTCGCTGCCCTCTCCTCCGCTGCAGCCGCCGCCTCATCATCCTCCTCACCTCCTATCACTGCCGGTTCCGCGAACGCTATTGTCGCGATTGTTGTTGACACTCCCATACCGCGCCTTCTTCCGCTCGATAAGCCAAATCCGGTGTCTAAGTCATGGTCCAAACGACCATCGGTGTCGAGCACGTACAGCTCCCGTACATTAATGACGAACCGCGGGGTGAGGGTGAACACAGGAACGATGGAAACAGCCTGGATCACTCCTGCGGCAAATCCATCAGAGGGGAGAACACCGAGAACACCGAGAAAGTTCAAGCTATAAAGGATGGTGCTGGTTGTTTTTCACTGTGTTCATATACTTGCAGAGATAGAAGGGAGATGGGGACGTACATGACGAAATATAACAAACCATCTCTGATAAGGAGACTGAGGTATCTATTCATCTGCCATTTCCTTGTCATCCGATGCATCTGAAGCGATTCCCGCACGAACTTGGCCGCCACTAGGATGCACAGCGCAACGCTGAGAATGCACTGGATGGTTGCGGTTGCAACGTTCCACGTCTGCGTTGTGAGCACGAAGTTGCAAACCATAAAGTCGAGGAGTTGGGGCACCGACGCTAGAGGGCAGAGTTTCTCAAAGAACGGAATGAATCAGCTGACTCTGTTTGATACGTACCTATAACATACGCTGGGTCGCTGTAAATGCTGGCATTAACGAGGAGGAGGACAAGCTCCGTGAAGTATATGACAAGTAGAACACCCAGGATGATCTTTGACCGATTGTATATCGCATACACACGGAGAATCATTACCACTCCGATCATCACCGTCAGGCTTCGTCGAGGTGGGAAGGATGGAAAGTACTCACTATCAGCGGCGATGTAGAAAACGGTGTGAGCCCAACCGTTTAGAATAAAAATCGTATAGCCTTGAAAGTATGTGAATTTAGTTCAGGCTCGGGAATGGTTGTTCGGGAATCCTCACAGCTATATACAATGTCAATACTTGGAGGTTTTTAAGTGTGGAGCTGGGTACTTACGTCTAGCATCATTAGTATTGTGTTGTTAAGTGGCTGACGGGACACGGGTGATGAATGTCGCACCTTCACTGGGCCTGGTATGAATGTACTGCCGTCTTCATGTGCATTCTGTCAGTGTAATCCGTTGCGATCTAACATCACGAACATACCAAACGCTTGACTGCTTCGGGGTGAATTTGATATCAATACTTGACACACATTCTAGCCGGTATTAACTCACAGCGCAACAAAACAGCCCGCATAACGAATCTAAAATATAATTCAAGTTTAGCAGGCATTGTGAAGCGGTCGAACGCCAGGAGACTCACGAGAAGGAACAGCGTAGACACCCTCGTCCAGGGTCTCTTCTGGTAACAGGTATCATATATGGGGCCACCTTGGAAGAATGTCGATTACAAACCCAAATATAGGTTACCTAGGAAAATCGTCAGCTGGAAGAACATTTTATGAACACCGAATGCTAGCACGACACTACCTCATTCGAAATGGTGAGGCCTAAAGAACGTGGTGATTACACAGGGTGGAAGGTGGAACGAGAATCAAAAACCGATAACGTACAGTAATCATAAATAATTGCAGTTGCGACCCCGACTGCAATTCGTAAGGAGAATTAGCTTTGAATCGAGAACAAGAGTAAATGACCAACGAGTGAAATAGTTGTTTAATTGTAGCAGCGCCAAGATTGACTGCACCGAAGACATGGTCCGACGGGGAAAACACGAGCGAGCAGCGGGTAAGGCGATGCATCATAGAGGCTTTGTGGCTTTCGGAATAAATACTGTCAGGATGTATCAGGCACATGCTAGTACACGACGCCGAACACGGATGCAATACCTTACCATCAAGTTGGGCACACTTAAAGTTTGTGTGCCCTTTGGCATGCTTCTCAGACACACGATCAGTCTCCATCATTCGATGATGGTAAGGAGAGCCGATGTGACTGTGTAAACATTTCAAGACATAGCAGCCGTGCATATTTGCGAGTTGGAGCTATGCCCTGCATGCCAGGCAGACCATGAGAGGTAAGGGATACGATGTCTGAGTTCAGCATCACAACCAACAATGTCAATGTATTAATGTCGTGGCACACGCAAGTGCAAAAATAAGATTGGCAAGGTGTGACCCACTTACTTCTGCTTCAAGAACTATGTATAAGCTTCGAAGACCATAGCATTTGCTACCCTTAACCTGAAGTTGTTAAACGTAAAGAAGTTGAAACTTGAAGCTTGAAACTGCATGTTGTGGGTTTGACGTTAGTACCGACACGGTCTTGCACAAATACAATCAACGTGCGAACCGACAGTGATCGGATCCGGAACAGTCCGACTCTTTCTGATATCTTCCCACTGAGTTCCACGGAATTCAATCAGGCCTGATCCAACAAGTGCCGAATATTGAATGCCAGGCCCGGAAGTATGTTAGCCCTGCTAAGGGTCTAGCATATGACCACAGCGTATGTCCCAGTGTGTTTTTAGGCAGAGTTTACTTAGGAAGCAGGTCTTCAAGAAGTCGACCAGCGAGGGTTAGTGAATATCCTCTCGTGAACTGATTCAAAAAGTTGCCGACGATGTTGAAGCGCCTACCGTCGAGGGCCATTAAAATACAGTAAGCTCCAGTTTCTCCACCCACGTGACCGTGTCGTGCAACAGTATCCCATGTAGCCACTGTCAAGATTCCAGGGTCAATTTCATGGCCTGTTGTCGGCTGGCTTCTCGTCCTGGCGCCCCACCTTGAACGTGAGTCAATTGGTTGGGTTTAAAAGTGTTTATACAAGACTAATTGACAGCGGTCCGACGCTGATTTGTGCGCCACGACTTCGCCAGCGTGCCACCTGAGCCTCCTATCTCTCCTCCTCAGCTCTTGCTTCGTCTCGCCAGGTCCGTGAAACACACACTCTCGTTTTTCTGTCTAGCTAATGTATGCCAAAATCTTGCTTTATCTCGCCAGAGAGTACCCTTTCCCAGGGTTCTTCGCAGCTTACTCTCGTATTTTGTCACGTGGTTCATATTTATCACATCTCACAAGTGGTGATACTTATCACGCCAGGGTGTTAGCCCTGATGATGGCACACGCAATCTAGACGTTGAAACGTTCAAGCTGTACAGAGGTAAATTATTGTCGGACTGGTTACCAGGAACCACACACACCTCTCTGCTCGCATGGCGGGTAGAGTCGCCACTCGCGCATCGCACTTGCTCGAATGCACTCCTGGAATGCCCCAAATTCAGCGTAGTCTTGCTCCGTAACTGCCACACTCTTCTAGGGCTTCGAATCTACCCCGCAGACGTCCTGGAAGTGTGAGTCGCGACCCACACAAAGTTCTGGTGCGATCCACCTGGTGCCAGTCCGGGTAAGGTTTTATATACAGCATATCTCGGGGGGAGATGCGACATCTTCACGCAAGAGTGATGAATTCCGAGACATGCAGAACCCAAGCTTTGTGTTGGGTTCTTCCAAGGCTGGAAAGATTCAGCCATCAATGATGCTACTGATGAGCAAACTTAGCTTGGGTTGGAAGAACTCGGTGGACCTTCTTGACATGTACTTCACATCAAGAAATACACTCATACGCACCCTCGGAGAATACTCCATGGCTGTGAAGAGCGAAAGTAGGAATGAATACAAGGATGTGATGGGTGTTACACATCCACCTTGCCTGAGCCAAAAATTGGAGGCTAAACAAAGTTACGGTCACTGCCCACAAACAAGTGCTTCTTCAATGTCCGAACCACCAGTGTGCAGTACCTGCTTGCCACTCGCTGCCCTCTCCTCCGCTGCAGCCGTCGCCTCCTCATCCTCCGAACCTCCTGTCGCTGCCGATTCCACGAACGCTATTGTCCCGGTTGTTGTTGATACACCCATACCGCGCCTTCTTCCACTCGACAAGCCAAATCCAGTGTCTAAGTCATGGTCCCAACGATCATCTGTATCGAGCACGTACAGCTCCCGTACGTTGATGACGAACCGCGGGGTGAGGGTGAACACAGGAACGATGGAAACAAACACGAGCACTCCTGCAGCAACTCCCTCAGAGGGGAGAACACCGAGAACACCGAGAAAGTTCAAGCTATAAAGGATGGTGCTGGTTGTTTTCCACTGTGTTCATATACTTGCAGAGAAAGAAGGGAGATGGGGACGTACATGATGAAATATAAAAAACCATCTCTGATAAGGAGACTGAGATATCTATTTATTCGCCATTTCCTTGTCATCCGATGCGTCTGAAGCGACTCCCGCACGAACTTGGCCACCACTAGGATGCACAGCGCAACGCTGAGAATGCATTGGATAGTTGCGGTTGCAATGTCCCACGTCTGCGTGGTGAGCGTGTAGTTGCAAACCATAAAGTCGAGGAGTTGAGGCACCGACGCTAGAGGGCAGAGTCTCTTAAAGCACGGAATGAATCAGCTGGCTCTGTTTGATACGTACCTACAACATACGTTGGATCGCTGTAAATGCTGGCGTTAACGAGCAGAAGGACAAGCTCTGTGAAGTATATGACGAGTAGAACACCCAGGATGATCTTTGACCGATTGTATATCGCATACACGCGGAGAATCATTACCACTCCGATCATCACCGTCAGGCTTCGTCGAGGTGGGAAGGATGGAAAGTACTCACTATCAGCGGCGATGTAGAAAACGGTGTGAGCCCAACCGTTTAGACTAACAACCGTATAGCCTTGAAAGTACGTGAATTTAGTTCAGGCTCGGAAATGGTTGTTCGGGAATGCTCACAGCTATATACAATGTCAATACTTGGAGGTTTTTAAGTGTGGAACTGGGTGCTTACGTCTAGCATCGTTCGAGGTGTATGTATTGTGTTGTTAAGTGGCTGACGAGACATGGGTGATGAATATTGTACCTTCAACGGGCCTGGTATGAATGTGCTGCCGACTTCATGTGCATTCTGTTAGTGTATTCCGTTGCGATTCAATATCACGAACATACCAAACGCTTGACTGCTTCGGAACGAATTCGATATCAATACTTGACACACATTCCAGCCGGTATTAACTCACAGGGCAGCCAAACAGCCTGCATAACGAATCTAAATTATGATTAACGTTTAGCAGGTATTGCGAAACAGTAGAACGCCAGGAGACTCACGAGAAGGAACAGCGTAGACACCCTCGTCCAGGGTCTCTTCTGGTAACAGGTATCATATGTAGAACCTCCTTGGAACAATGTCGATTACAAACCCAAATATAAGTTACCTAGGAAAATCGTCAGATGGAAGAAAAAATTCTGAAGACCGAACGTTAGCACGATACTACCTCGTTCGAAATGGTGAGGCCTAAAGGATGTGGTGGTTACACAGGCGTGGTGGGACAAGAATCAAATACAGATGACCTACAGTAATCATAAACAACTGCAGTTGCGATCCCGACTACAATTTGTAAGGAGAATCAGATTCGAATCACTAACAAGTGTAAACGACCAACGGGAGAAATAGTCGTTTAATTGTAGCAGCGCCAAGATTGACTGCACCGAAGACATGGTCCGTGAGTGTAAACGGGGAAAACACGGGAAAGTAGCAGTAAGGCGATGTATCATCATTGAGGCTTTGTCGCTTTCGGAATAAATACTGTCGGGATGTATCAGGCACATGCCAACACACGACGTCGAACACGGATGCAATACCCTACCATCAAGTTGGGCACACTTAAAGTTTGTATGCCCTTTGCCGTGCTTCTCAGACACATGATCGGTCTCCATCGTTCGATGATGGTAAGGAGAGCCGATGTGAACTGGATAGTTTAACAATTCCGAGACATGCATGTTTGCTAGCTGGAGCTATGCCCTGCACGGCTGATGTTCGGTACCCCGAACTTTGAGGGCTGTCGAGGTTGCGGCAGAACAACGAATCGGAGGCAGACTAAGAGATACCTCAGTAAGGTTCAAGACACACGGAGTGGGTATGACTTCAGCATCCCAATCAACAATCTATGTATTAATGTCCTGGCACACGCAAGTGCAAAAATAATATGATGGTCAAGATGGAATCTGTACCGATTATTAAGATTGGTACTTACTTCCGAGTCCGAAGAGCTAGCTTCGCCTTCGAAGACAATATTTGCTACCTTTGACTTCGAGTTGTTGAACGTAAAGTTGAAACTGGGTTGACAGGCATTGGTCTAGTACCAACTGGACAAACTGTGCGAACCGACAATGATCGGAACAGTCCGACTCTTCTGATATCTTCCCACTGGGTTCCACGGGATTCAATCAGGCCTGGGTGTGTATGTTCTCCAACAGAATTAGGTGCTGAATATTGAACGCCAGGCAGCGACATTAAACATTTACCGCCAATGTGACCTAGGAGGCCAGGTATGTTAGCCCTGGTAAGAGTCTAGCATATAACCACAGCATATGTCCCAACCCGGCCTTCGGTTGGGTGTGTTTTTAAGCAGTGTTTACAAGAAGCAGGTCTTCAAGAAGTTGAGGTCGACCAGCGAGCATTGGTGAATATCCCAACGCTCCTCGTTCTGACAGGTAAGCGATCATTGATTGCGTAACGAACAGCAATGATAGGATTACATCAGGCATAACCTCAAAGGAAGACATCACCGGACCGCATGCCTCATCAATTGTCCCCAAGTACGTCACCGATTCAATAGGTGATCTCCGAGCATTCAGGTCAGATTGTTCCTAGAAGAGTAGATAACCCATCACTAGAACTGGTAACGTTACCTACTCTTGAGTTTTGATGGATATGTTTGGACATGCTCCATGGCAAGCCATCTGGCTGCGCTGAAGACAAACGCGAAGATTGCACCAATGATATAACCCCCAAGACTCCCAAAGAGCGGCGTCAAAGGCCACGCCTAGAGGGCGGAAGCATGAGTGGTCACAGGTTGAGAAGACTAGCGTGATTGTACTGTACCTGCCAAGGGTGGTCCCAGTCGAGTGCAATGGGGATAGCACCAAGCCAGCCACCAAAGAACGCCCCAACTGCCGGATAGACCATCGTACATTCGAGCGCATTCCTTGGTCTATAAAGGGGTTTGCACGAAGAAGATTCCATTGAGTGTGTTCACTCACGATAGTTCAACGAAGGGGCGCGTCCATGTCAACCTGTTCATCATCGACACGGTGTCTGAAGCGAAGGAGGGACTCCGAGTACGAATGCAGGCGTGAAGGCGGCCAAGATAGAGACGACGAAAGCCAGGAGCGCTGTTTGCACGACGTGACTCCACGGTGGGTCGATGACAATGACCCAAAAACGAACATGAGCAGACTCACGATGTGAGAGGGGCACCGAACACGACGGCGACGACGTACGTCGCCAATGCAGCACACAGGGTGAACACAGTCGCGTCTTTCAACCTCTGAACACAAGTCGGATGAGTGAATGTAGTCGACCACGTAGCTCGTATTCGCGCACCGTGAAGCGTAAACTGTCGAATAGCACTCGGTCAAGCTTGATTTCGACCTCGGTTCCCTTGGCTGTCTGCTCAAATGACCATCTCCGCACCACCCCGCCCACCACACTTCCAAGAGAGTGAGACCGATGGATATCCAGCCCGATGTCAAAGATGGGTTCACGGTCAACGCCTCCATGAATTCTGACTGAGGCCTATCCGTTTTCCGAGCGGGGAGGGGACCAAAAAGGCGGGTCGTTTGAGGGAGGTAAAGGCCAGTGAACCCGATGAGAAGTAGGCGCACACCGAGAACGGAGGCATATTGAGCAAACGGGAAGCGGTCGACTGGCGGCTGCACTGGTTCAATTTTACTGGGTTTTTCTTCGTTTTGCTACTTTTTGGCGGTAGTGTGGTTTTGGAGCTCGTGGCCAGCATGGACGACAATGCCAAGAGGTGGCCAGCTGGAGTCGCCGTGATGGTCTGGGGTGCAGCGACGTAAGCGAGCGGCGGCGCGCCTTGTCTTTGCGCCACCACCTCGTCGCTCGTCCTCCCCGCACCGCTCGTCCTCGCCTGTTTCAGCATTCCCATTCCGGTGCCTCGCAGCTCACTTTTCTTGGGTCCGGAGCGCGTGAGCCCGACTGCCGCGCACATGCGCCTGCGAGGCGTTCCCACCCGCCCTCGCAGCTCACGCCCTACCCGGCAGGTCGGACTCCCGCTGGCCTCGCGTACAGAGCAATGTCCCACGCGTTTCGGTCTCTGACGCACCCACGCTTGCTGTCTTCGTCAATTCGCTTCTATGACGGCTCCATCTGTCTAGCGATTGGCGCATAGCACTTTGCCAAGTTGGAAATACGGTTTGCTTCCCTATGGAATTGAAGTCGATTCCAACATTTGTGGGCCGTGGTTTACACGTAGGCATGGCTCGGGTGGGCTAGATGTGGTTGCGTTAAATCTCAACTGTATGTGCCGGATAGCGACCCCAGAGGGAAACGACGTGGAGGAAAGGGTTTTGCGCTTGGCTCTCACTCTGTCCCTGTGATTTCTGAGGAACTTGATCACACCGCTATCAGCACAGGATGGATCTGTGAACGGACATGCTGTCCGCTTGCAATGCGTCTGGGTTACCAGCGAGATCATTAAGCCTTTCTGGGAAGAAGTCATTTGTGGCCGAGTTGGGACGGTGTACCATCGATTTCGTGGGTCTTACTTGGTCCGCGTTACCTCTCGTGGCATGGCTCACAGCCCGCACAGTGATGCCGGTGGTGAACCAATGCAGTGTGCACCTCTGCTTCTCGGTATTGTCACCCAGGCTCGGCCTCCGAATGGCATCATCTATTGCGCAATGGTCTTGACGATCGCGTATGCATATCTATTTACCTGCGCCTGTCTACTAATCGCATAGCACTCGCGCTTCATTCTTAGTCTGCTTCATTTTGGAGGTCAATTCTCTCGCACGCTGAGGGGGCCAGTCCTGATTCGACTCCATGCAAGCGATATACCAGCCGATGTTGGCACTATTACTTCGTCGACCACATAAACCGCCTTCTCTTCTGTGTGAATACTGTTAGGCTGAAGGATCTTAACATCGGTTTCCAAGGGGTCAGTGAATATAGTCACATCAGTACGTTCGATCCGCTTGTGCGATCTTTCATTGACAACCATTTAGGGTATATGGTCGAGGTATATTACTGGTATGTTTCTCCCGCTAGTCTTCTATATCTATCTCTGTGCATTTGTGTTCCATTCTGGCACTGACCTCATTCAGGTGTATGGAATCAAGGTCGCGCTGTGTACGCCAATCGTATTCTTCCTGAACGAGCCCTGAAGAGCTTAAAGTGATGATCAATAATACCGAGATTGGTATGTCTCTTTTGTCAACTATCCACATAATGTGCTTGACAGACCGCTAGACATGATGACACTGATTCCTCCTCGAGCCCGTTCGGACAAGATGAGGTTGTTGCGATCCTGGATCTTGTCAATTCATTCAAGGGTACGCCGTCTTGTTTCGAGCCCTTCCTTGGCCTTACTGACTTTTAGCGTAGACAACGAGAAGACTTCCGATCCGTACAGCATTTGGGTGATTGGTATGACTACGTTTTGTTATGTGCTGATATCGTATGCAGCGCGACTCATAGAGTGCTTCAGTACGTATCATTGATCATGTCCTATCACCAGCCGTGCGCACGATTGAATGCAGATACCCCGTTGCTTGAACAAATTGGAATCGTCGCGTTCTACTCCAAGTCGTTAATGTATTCCTCTTTCGATCCCCGAATGAACAGGCCGTTCGTTTGCAACGTGTCTGAGTAGACGGTATCATCATCCGGCCTCTGGAAAGATTTTGTCAATAGGCTCACGTCCGAGTTTAATGCCAATGCCAACATCTATGGTTCGCAGTCCATGGTGGTACTCGCGGTGAACGTGAGCTTCCGTCATTACCCCAGGCTTGGCCGCAGGTCGGATCGAAATCATCGTTTATTGCCCGTTGGTGTCAACGGTCGCATCCATCGTGTTCTCCTTTGGCTTGTTGAACATGTACAGCAACCCAGGACTGATGGTCGCTCGGAATACGGTACGTCTCCAGCCAAACTTTACGACCCACTCGAGATGCTCACGACATGGTTGGGCCATGGTTTTGATGTGAACATTGACAGCTAGAAACCATGTGTCACACGAAAACAGGAATGGCGTGTCTTGCGATTACGCATAATCTTCCGATCGCCTAACTCATAGGGTCGTACGTCCACTCATGATGCGTTTTCCATTCACAGCGCTGCTTGCAATTATTATAGGATTGTGCTCTTTTCCGCGGCCCTCGCGGTACAGACTTTCGGCCGGAAAGAACTTGCGACCGTGGCGACTCTCAGCATCGAGTTTCTTATCATCGTTTCGTTCGTGGTCATAGGTGAGAGGGTGATGGATGTGATTTGGACGAAACTCGAGCGGGGTCTCCATCAGTTACGTCACTCCAATTCGATGAGCATTCTGTTTCAGCGGGCCATCCTCAATAATCCTGATTGTGCAACACTGAGTCGGCCTTCTTCGCGAGGTTGATAGTGATGCAGAACAGATTTGCATCGGGTGGGAACAGTATCCCGTGCTGGTTGGATTGAAATTACTGGGACTCGAGAGTAGGTATAGATGGGGTTGGAGCATTGTGTCAATGACAATCATCCGTATCTAACTCACTGATACGTCACTAGTATTACTGGTTCGGCCCCTCTACCATAGCCGTCCCCTCCCCATCCTCCGACGCCCTTGTTGCTCCTGCTTCCATGAAAGCTAGTGTCAGTTGTCGACCCTCCCACACCGCGCGTCCCCCCGCTCGTCAAGCCGAATCCCGTGTCAATGCCACCATTCAAATGACCGTGCGAGTCGAGCATGTACAGCTCCCGTACGTTGATGACGAATCGCGGGGTGAGGGTGTATAGCAAAACGTCGGCGATAGCTATGGCCAGTAGAGTGCCGGATCCCTGGCGAATACTGCTCTGGGTATTAGAAAGGACGGTGATGAGAGCGTAGAAGAGAGTGCTGATCATTCAACTTTTGAGCTCCCTATGTCGGTAGAAAAACAAGACGGGGGACGTACGCGAGGAAATAGAAGAGACCGTCTCTAGTGAGGATTCTAATGTACCTATTCAACTGCCATACCCTCGTCGCTTGATACATTTGTACCGACTCCCTCATAAACTGGGCCACCGCCAAGATGCACAAGGGAGTGCCGAGAATGCACTGGATGGTCGCGGCCGCAATGTTCCACGTTTGTGTGCTGAGTACGATGCTGCAAACTGCGATGTCGGGAAGTTCAGAAATCGATGCTAGGTGGAAGAATCTTTTAAAGGACGTTGTGGATCAGTACACTTCGTTCGAGGGGTACCTTTATCATAGTTTGGGTCGCTGTAAAAGCCACCGCCAACGAAGAGAATGACCACCTCCGTGAGGTATATCACAAGAAGAACACTCAGGATCATCTTTGACCGATTGTACATTGCATACACGCGAAGGATCATCACCACTCGATCCCCATGGTCAGGTTTCGTCGAGGTGTAGAGGATGGCAAACACGAGCACTCACTGTCGGCAGCTATGTAGAATATCCCATGAGCCCAACCGTTTAGAACATAAAATGTATAGCCTCGAAAGTATGTGAATTTAGTTCCGGCTTGGGGGTGGTCGTTGGAAATGCTCACAGCTATCATACAACGTCAATACTTGGAGGCTTCGAGTGTGGAGCGGAGTACTTACGTCTAATATCATTCGGTCTGCGGTGAAGTGATTGACAAAAACTCGGATGACGATTGTCGCACCTTCACCGGGCCTGGTATAAACGTACTGCCGACTTCATGTGCATTTTGTCAGTTTAACATATTGCAACCTGATATCATTTACCGTACCGAACACTGTAGTGCTTCAGGACAGATTTGACGTCAATTCTTGACACACACATTCTAGCTGGCATTAACTCACAGGGCAGTAAAACAGCCCACATAACGAATCTAAGATATGTTTAGCATACATTGCGAAGCAGTCAAACGCTAGGAGACTCACGAGAAGGAACAGTGTAGACACCCTCGTCCAGGGTCTCTTCTGGTAACAGGTATCATATATGAGGCCACCTTGCCAGTGGAAGAATGTCGATTACAAACCCAAATATAAGTTACCTAGTAAGAAAGATTGTCAGCTCGAAGAAAAATTTCTGAATATCGAATAGCACGATACTACCTCGTTCGAGATGGTGAGGCCTAAGATACGTGGTGGTTACACCGGCATGGTGGAACGAAAATCAAAATCAAAAAACCTACAGTAATCATAAATAACTGCAGTTGCGGTCCCGACTACAATTTGTAAGGAGAAATAGATTTGAATCGACAACAAGCGTAAATGACCAACGGGTGAGATAGTCGTTTAATTGTAGCAGCGCCAAGGTTGACTGCACGTCGGAAGACATGGTCCGTGCCAGTGGATGTGAACGGGGAAAGCACGAGCGAGGAACGGTGACGACAGCAATGAAGAGGAAAAAATGAAGGGTAGGCGGTGTGCCATTGAGAGTTTGAGGGAATGAATCGACTAATGCGAACTTGATATGAATGGTCCCGCGACTCGGAGATGACCAAGCAGGTTTGTTCCCTGATGCTATACCATGCATAGCTAACATGGCATTGATGGCTGTGAAGGTCGTGGAAGAACGATCATCAGAGGCAGATCATGAGAGAGGGCCATTAGCATTCTGATCAACGGCCAATGTGTTGAGGTCGCACGTGCATGTGCAAAAATATACCACATGAGATTCTGACATGGGAGTAGGCATCAACCTTTCTAAGCGCTCTTCTTGTTGAGCAGGACATAAATAGTAAGCCGTACGAGAGGGTTCCAGGGCTCCTCACGCACAGTCTCAGTCCCCTTATCATCTCCTTGGACTGCGGGGCAGCCCTTAGGTCAATTGTACTGAATTGAGCCTGAGTGCCCTTCGACCGATGGCCGCGACCCCGCGCCTTGTGTATCTGGGACCTGTCTAGGTGGTTGCTGGCCAGGTATCGTCTAGAAAAAAGGTTCTGGTCCAATCAGCCTGAGAGGCTGCGTTTGGCCGTCGCCTAGGCTTGTAAAAGGCCCCGAAGCCACCACATAACAGTCATGCTCTCCTGATGTAGTTCTCCTGATGCTAGTACACTCACTTATCAAGCTCGAGAACCATGCCTGCCCAACTTGCACGTCACAGTGATACATAGCTTCAATCACATGTCATACTACTTCACACACCGATAATGGGATACCGGATCCGGGATCCCATCCCACCTCTTTTGCTATGACGGCCGTGGCTATTGTGGTCGTACAACTCCCGGATGACGTCTAAGCAAGGGGTGCAATGGAGTTTGGAGGGTGGAGAAGAGATAGTTGCTGGAGGAAAGTGGCAGGCAAGTATTCATTCATCCACGAACAATATCGTCGTGGTTGCTGTCAAGACTCTGCCCCCATGTCCCACTCTGCTCGACAAGCCAAATCCAGTGTCGATGTGAAGACCCCGCATGTCGCACACGTACAGCTCCTGGGGTGAGGGTGAACAGGGGAACGATGGAAACAAATTGGAGCACTCCTGTGACATATCCCTCAGATGGGAGAACACCCAGAACACCGAGAAAGTTCAAGCCATAAAGGATGGTGCTGGTTATTTTCCACTGTGTTCATATACTTGCAGAGAAAGAAGGGAGATGGGGACGTACATGACGAAATATAAAAAACCATCTCTGACAAGGAGACGAAGATATCTATTCATTTGCCATTTCCTTGTCATCTGATGCATCTGGAGCAACTCCCGCACGAACTTGGCCACCACCAAGATGCACAAGAAAGTACTGAGAGTCCATTGGATGGTCACGGCTGCAATGTTCCACGTCTGTGTGGTGAACACGAAGATGCAAACCATAAAGTCGAGGAGTTGGGGCACCGACGCTAGAAGGCAGAGTCTCTGAAAGGACACTATGACTCTGTTTGATACGTACCTATAACATACATTGCATCGCTGTAAATGCTGGCGCTAACGATCACAATGACAAACTCTGTGCAGTATAGGGCAAGCAGAAAACCCAGGATGATCTTTGACCGATTGTATAGTGCATACACGCGGAGAATCATTACCACTCCGATCATCACCGTCGGGTTTCATCAGGATGAGAAGGATGGCAAGCACTCACTATCGGCGGCCATGTAGAAAATCGTGTGAGCCCAGCCGTTTAGAATTAAAAGCATATAGCCTCGAAAGTACGTGAATTAGTTTAGTCTCGGGAATGGTTATTCGGGAACGCTCACAGCTATGTACAATGTCATCCGGGGGGGTTTTAATGTGGAGCCGGGTACTTACGTCTAGCATCATTCGAGGTGTATGCATTGTGTTGTTAAGTAACTGACGAGGCATGGGTGATAACTGTCGTACCTTCACTGGGCCTGGTATAAATGTGCTGCCACCTTCATGCGTATTCTGTCAGTCACGGTGTGATCCACTGCGATCTAATATCACGAGCATACCGAACGCTCCACTGCTTCGGAACGAATTCGATATCAATACTTGACACACATTCTGGCCGGTATTAACTCACAGGGCAGCCAAACAGCCCACATAACGAATCTAAAATATGATCAAAGTTTAACAGGCATTGCGAACTTGAAGCAGTCGAACGTCAGGGGACTCACGAGAAGGAACAGCGTAGACACCCTCGTCCAGGTCTCTTCTGGTAACAGGTATCACATATGAAGTCTTCTTGGAAGAATGTTGATTAGTACAAACCCAAATATAAGTTACCTAGGAAAATCGTCCGCTGGAAGAAAAATTTCTGGATACCGAATGCCAGCACGATACTACCTCGTTCGAAATGGTGAAACTCAGTAAAGAACGTGATGGTTACACCGGCGTAGTGGACCTACAGTAATCATAAATAACTGCAGTTGCGATCCCAACTACAATTTGTAAGGAGAATCAGATTCGAATCAACAACAAGTGTAAATGACCAACGAGAGAAATAGTCGTTTAATTGTAGCAGCGCCAAGACTGACTGCACTGAAGACATGATCCGTGGATGTAAATGGGGGCAAACACCAGATAGTAGCGGTAAGGCAATGTATCATTGAGGTTTTGTGGCTTTCGCAATAAATGTCAGGATGTACCAGGCACATGCTAGTACACATGATCCGGGTAAATGAAAGTTTGTCGTGCTGTGCAGACATGTGATCGGTTTCCATCATTCGATGATGGTAAGGAGAGCCGATGTGAACTGGATAAACAATTCCGAGATATAGCCGGCATGCATGTCAATGTTTGTTAGCTGGAGCTATGGCCTGCATGGTTAATATTTGGTCACTACGACCAGGCTTGACTGTGAGTCATCGGTCTACTCATAGCTGCAGTGTGAACCAATCGGAACATTCTGACTTGGGCTCTCTTCTGCCAATAATTTCCCACGAGACGGATGTCTGAGTATCTATACTGGATTGAAGACTGTATCCATGGTCTGTGCGGGCTACACATCAGCCTCATGGAGAGGTAACCCGGCATGTTACCAGGTAAACATAGTAGCAGGGCCTAGGCGTGGGAGGGGGACTAAATGGAGTGGTAGCAGCACTCGAGGCGAGAGAGGATTGTGGACTGCTGCGAAGGTGGTATAGGCATGCGGTATATAATCCAAATTCGTGGGTGGAAGTGTCTGATGGATTACACATCTTTGCCGGCAGGTATTCAGCTTGTAGTCTATAATCACAAGGTGCTGGACGTCCATATCGACCTGATGAAATGACTGATTGTGAGGGTACAGCATGCTTGAAGGAGCTGACAATTCACTGTTGTCCTCCGACACCTGAGTGCAACTTCACCGGGGCCCGGGACTGGTCCATCTTCGATGCATGGGTCGCATGATCATGATCAGCTTTTTTCTTAGATCTACTCGGGACTATCACTCAGCCTTTGCTCGCCACCGATCAATGGCAGTCAAGTTGTTTCTCGACGTTCCTCGTGTAGGTAACAATCCAGTACGAGCGAGGAGGAACATGACATGTTAGTCTGTCTTCATTTCATATCCACTTTGTGAGTTCATGCATCAAAGCTCACATCCACCATAGTCAACGATGTTCATCCATTTACACTTTCACTGAAAATTCAAACGGACACATTCAGACTCGCCCCACAGCCAAAAGACCAAAAACGGCTAGCTATATACTGATACTGTAGCTGATCAAGGCCTTGTAACATAGAGCTCGTGAGTGCACATGCAATCACATGCGGGGTCATTATTGACAAACACGTACCTCTTAGGCTCTTCCGCGCCTGAACCAACAATTTGCAATACTGCCCTGCCACTGCCCTCTGCTCTGCCCTCCATATCAGTCTCCTCCCCATCCTCCACCCTCTCTGTTGTTCCCACTTCCGCGAACGCTATCGTCGACGACGTTCCCATGCCACGCCCCGCTTGACTTGATAAGCCAAACCCAGTGTCAATGTCAAGATCCAAATGACCTTGCATGTCGCGCATGTACAGCTCCCGCACATTAATGACGAACCGTGGGGTGAGTGTGTACAGCAAAACATCAGCAAAAATTTCGGAAAGTAGTATGCCCGGTCCCTGGGTAATGTTGGCCTGGAAATTGAAAAGTACGTTGATGAGACTAACAGCGAGGGTACTGATCATGGGGAATGAGTTTACTATGCTGATAGAAAGGAACATGATTGGGACGTACGCGAGGAAATAGAAAAGACCATCTCTAGTGAGGAGATTAATGTATCTATTCATCTGCAATTTCCTCGTTGTTCGGTAAATCTGTAGCGAGCTCCTCAGGAACTTGGCCACTACGAAGGCACACAGGACAGTGCCGAAAATAGATTGGGTAATCGTAGCTGCAATAATCCAAGTTTGTGTGCTGAACAAAATGCTGCAAACCGAAAGGCCGGGGAGTTGAACAACTGACGCTGGAGAGCAGAGTCTGATGAAGGACACTTCGAACCAGTCAATTCCGTTTGATACATACCTGTAGTATAGTCCAAATCGGTGTAGATGCTGGCACTGATGAGAAGAATGACCCCCTGCGTGAGGTACAGAACACACAGAACACCCAGGATAATCCTTGACTGATTGTACATCGCATAAACGCGGAGAATCATTACCACTTCCAATTGTCATGATCAGGTTTCACCGAGGCATGGATGATGGCAAATGCTCACCGTCGGTCGCCATCCGGAAAGTCGCGTAAGCCCAATTAGTTAGGACATAAAGTTCATAGCCTGGAAAGTATGTAGATTCACTCCAGATCCAAGAATGTTCGTTCAGAAAAACTCACAGCTACCAGTGTCAATATTTAGAGGTTCCCGAGTGCAGAATAATGTACTTACATCTAATATCATTCGAGGTGTTGCGGGGTACGGTTATGTGATTGACGAGATATGGGTAACGAATGTCCTACCTTTACTGGGCCTGGTATGAAAGTAGTGCCACCTTCATGTGCATCTTGTCAGTTTAATCTACTTTAATTAGACACCAGGAACATACCGAGCACTGTGGTTCTTATGGATAGATTTGCAGTCAATGCTTGACACGAATTCTACATGGCATTTACTCACAAGGCAGAAAGACAACCAACATAACGAATCTAAATACAAATGTGGGTTAATATGTACTGCGAAGCTGTCGAACGCCAGGAGACTCACAAGAAGAAACAGAGTAGACACTACTGTCCACGGTCTCTTCTATGACGAGTAGCATACTATTAGATATATGGCATTCCCTTGGAGAGATGGTGATTGCAAACCCAGATGTAATCCACCTATGGAGATCATCAGGTGGAAGAAAAACAATGAATACTGAACGTTGGCATGCTATTACCTCGTTCGAAATGGTGAGGACTAAAGACATGGTCACACAGCATAGAAACAAAACCAAAATGGATGCGTACAGTAATCATAAACAACTGCAGTCGCAATCACGACTAGAGAAATCGATGAGCACTCTAACTTCAATTGACCACAAGTGTCACAGTGACCAACGGGAAATATAGTCATTCAATTGTAGCAATGCCAACGCTGACTGCACGTCAGAAGACATGATTTGTGGATTTGAACAGCGCAAACACGGGCGAGAAGCGGGGCAGCAATGAATAGCAAAAAAGAACTTGAAGGTGGTGTGCGATCGAGGCTCTGGAGGGTGTGAAATAAATACTGTGGAATGTATCAGCAAGAAGCCAGCACAGGATGGTGAGCATGGATACCTTATCACCGCATGACTGTCGTGATGATCATATATATAGGCCCTGTGCGGTTCCATGCAGACACATGATCCAATACAACTTTCTATGACAATAACACATTGGTGAAAGATTTAATTAAAAGGATTAGACTGACAAAATTCAGACGAGGCTCTTGCTATGTGCAACTAGTGTTCAGAACTGTTCTATACCCCAAACGTTGAAAGTTGAGATCGTGGTAAAACAATGACACCTGCAAAACCTGATCAATTGATCAATTGATGACTGTATGTGCAAAATTGTGATGGTCATACCTTTGCGCCATGCTTACCCGGTGACCATTCACTACTACTCACTTTCGAGGAGCGTACTTTTGACTTTCGAGAACGTGTGACCGTCGAGATCTAACCACAAACTGGTCCCCTGATTTGAACGTCTTGCAGCGGCCAGCCATCTAGCGCCGATCTGAAAACGGCTTCAGTCAAGAGTGACCCTGTCACTACTGCCAGTGTGGCAATCTCCAACGCGTATTTTATAGCGCGTACGCTTCATTTCTGATTCACGTTTAACGTACCGATCTAATTAGACGATTGAGCGTGAGTACTATCTAAGCTAGCTATATACATACCAATACTGTAGCTGATCGAGTTCTTGTAACATGCAGCTCGAGAGTGATGCGGAAATCTTTCTGGAGGAACAAGCTTGATTGCGTTAAGTTGGTTGGGTTAGACTCGGAAGAACTGGCCCGGAGGACCGTCGGATCATGCCACTGCATTGGAACACGCAAATATATATATAAATTAAATGTGATTAGATGTGCACAAAGATCATAGACCTCCAGGGTACTACTTGAACTTGAAAACCAGCAGCTGGAAAGTAAAGACGGGGTCGTTACCGACAAACAGGTACCTCTTCCACGCCCGAACCACCAATTTGCAATACTGGCCTGCCACTGCCCTCTGCTCTGCCCTCTATATCCGTCCCCTCCCCATCCTCCAACTCCCCTGTTGTTCCTTCTGCGAACGCTATCGTCGTCGACGATCCCACGCCGCGCCCCGTTCGACTCGATAAGCCAAACCCAATGTCAAGATCCAAATGACCTTGGGCATCGCGCACATACAGCTCCCGCACGTTAATGACGAACCGTGGGGTGAGTGTGTACAGCAAAACAGTGGCAAAAATTTCGGAAAGTAGTATGCCCGATCCCTGGGTGATGCCACTCTGGAAATTGAAAAGGACGTTGACGAGACTACCGGCAAGGGTGCTGACCATGGCGTGTTATTCAATGAGTTCGCTATGCCGATAGAAGAACAAGACGGAGGGACGTACGCGAGGAAATAGAAAACACTGTCTCTAGTGATGAGACTAATGTATCTATTCATCTGCAATTTCCTTGACGTTCGATAAATCTGTAACGAGTCCCTCACGAACTTGGTCACCACAAAGATGCACAAGACAGCGCCGAAAAGGCACTGGATTATCGTAATTGCAATAATCCACGCTTGTGTGCTGAGCAGAATGCTGCAAACCACAAGGCCGGGAAGTTGGACGACTGACACTGGAGAGCAAGAGTCTGACGATGGACGCCTCAAATCAGTCAACTTTGTTGGACCCGTACCTGTAGTAAAACCTGAATCGGTGTAGATGCCGGTGCTGACGAGAAGAACGACCCCCTGCGTGACGTACGTCATAAGCAGAACACCCAAGACGATCCTCGACCGACTGTACATCGCATAAACACGGAGAACCATTACCACTCCAATCATCATGGTCAGGTTTCATCCGGGCGCGGAGGACGGAAAAGCTCACCATCAGCTGCCATCCGGAAAGTCACGTAAGCCCAATTGTTGAGAACATAAAGTATATAGCCTAAAAATATGCGAATTCATCCCGGACCCGGTAATGCCCGCCCGGAAACACTCACAGCTATCACAGTGTCAATACTTGGAGAGGTCCCCAAGCGCGGAACTATGTACTTACATCTAATATCACTCGGAGGATGCTGTTATGTGATCGACGAGATACGGGTGATGGATGTCGCACCTTTGCTGGACCTGGTATGAAAGCAGTGCCACCTTCGTGTATACTTTGTCAGTATAATCTACTACAACCAGATAACTTGAACACACTGAATGCTGTGATTCTTATGGATAGGTTTGCACTCAATACTTGACACGAATTTTATGCGGCATTGACTCACAGGGCAGAAAGACAACCCACATAACGAACCTAATATACATATGGGGTTTAATATCGCTGTAAAGCAGTCGAATGGCAGGATACTCACAAGAAGAAACAGAGTAGACACAATCGTCCATGGTCTCTTCTATAACGAGTAGCATACTATTAGATATATGGCACTCCCTTCGAGAAATAGCGATTACAAACCCAGATGTAAGTCACCTAACAAAGTCGTCAGTGGAAGAAAAAAAAAAAGAATACCAAGCGCTGGCCACGCTGCTATGTACCTCGTTCGAAATGGTGAGGACTAAAGACATGGTCACACGACATAGAAACAAAATAGAAATGGACGACGTACGGTAGTCATAAATAACCGCAGTCGTAATCACAACTAAAGAAGTCAATGAGAATTAGTTCGGACTTCAACTGATCGATCACAAGCATAAATGACTAACGGGAAATATAATCATTCAACTGTAGAAGTGTCACAGCTGACTCCACATCGGAAGACATGATCCGTGTGTGTGAACAGGGCGAGAAGTGGTGACGGCAGCAATGAGTAGCAAAAAAAGAAGAGAAGAGGTGGTGTAGCAATCGAGGCAGCGATGATCGGGCTCCGAAGGGTGTGAGATAGATAAATACTGCGGAATGTATCAGCAGGACGCCAGCACAGGACGGTAAACACAAATACAATGCCTTAACACTGCACTCACTGCTCAGTGCACTGTCGTGATCGTATGCCTTGTACGGTGCCTATATACAGACATACGATTGGTTTCCAACCTTCTGTAATGTCACGAGAGGCCAATGCGAGCCACTGGCACATAATAAACAAGCCTGCTTGATATGACCATGCAAGTTTGCTGAGCTGAAGTCATCCAGTCAATTCTAATGCATCAGTAATTTAGTCATGGCCTTATCCCACTTATCCCCACTTATCCTCTATACACAATGCCACTGCTTTCAGCTCAAGCCGAAAAAGTGCCAATAAGTGTCAACTAAGTCCAAATAAGGGCAGATAAGGCCATGACTAAATTACTGATGTGACACGTACTGTGTAAAACCCGTACTATGTGCCACAGATGGATGTGATGGTCATACCTTTGCGCCGCGGCATGCTTGCAGCTTACCCCGATGGTCGTCGATATTGGACATGGTGACCATTCACTGGCACTCACTTCCGAGGAACGCAGTGATGGTTTTCGAGAAAGATCCTCTAGTTTGACGACCAATTTGCTGGCAGTGGCGTCTACCCAAAACCGGGGCCGTAATGGCCGTTTTCAATTCTGAACGAGGTCTAGGCTACTTGGCATAATAGAAGCACTCCCCAACAAGCCACAGCCAAAACGTTTCAATTGACAGCAGCAATCTCCAACGCGTGTTTTATAGCGCGCACGGCTCGTGCTATTCCTCTCCCTCACCTGAATTGCTCAGTGCCCTCAGACAGCCCACATTCTCATGACCATCATGGATCCGAGTTCGCTCAATCTGACTCCAGAATTGCGGTAAGACACCCTCAAATTTCAAACCATCGTTGACGCGATTAATTGGTTGCGACGTGGTCACAGAGCAGCGTTGGAGCGATACGGACGCGAGAAGAATGCTACCAAGCCACGCCCCAAGGAGACCGTACGCGAGCAAGTCCTAGCACGACTCAGCTTGGCTGTCGGAGGGACGATCATGCAATCTATAGGCGCTTCTCTCAGCAGAGGAACGCTTAAAAGCGCACCGCTGCTCGACCCGCCCATCCAAACGGGATTGACAGAGTCCGTCAACAAGATCTACGACATTGTATTGAAACACGGGTCAGTGTCGCGCGAGGAATGGGGACAAGTAAGATATACATTTCCTTTTCGTTGATCACATCGCATCCTCCTCTACCGAGGGGGCATCGTAATACTTTTATACACGACAGCTTCCGGCGCTTTTCCGGCGCGTCCGCCATCTACTCCGAGTCTATTACGACGTGGTATTCACCAATTGCAAAACCGTCGAGTTCAAATTCTGCGACATGAAGGATATGAGCGACGTCGGCCTCAAACTCCACGAATGTGGTCTTTTCTTGCAGCTGAGCCCAGGCAGGCTCCGCGCGTGTCTCTCTAGTGCCCCGGACCTGGAGACCTTTATCCTCGACGACCCCATCGATCTCGGTCAATGGCGTCTCGAAGCGGCCGCTATCGAACAAGCCGTCAAGGCTGATCCCGAAGCCGACGACGACGATCGCGAACGCGCACTTGATCTCGAAGACAAGTCGGGCAGCGACCTTGCCGCGTACCAACTTTCCTTTTTCCTTGGCGACGTACTCGTCGCTTTCTTGATCAACCCGGCCAATGACGACAAAGACAAGGCGCGGCAGGCAAAGGCGATGGAGCGGCTCGTCATGATGAGCACCACGTCAATGTATCGGCTTGCATTAGGTGATGCGTTGACGGATGCGATGCGACCCGTGTATTGGACCCCCAAGGTGCTCGTCAAGTTTTCGCATGCGGGCGGCTTGCCAGCGCTGGTCGAGGACTGGGTAAGTCAACCAAAACGTTCTTGACCGAAAGGTCATCATGATAACATGCGAGAAAAAAAATAAAGGCGGAGAGTACCTGCAAAGACGGCCTCTGCAAGACAGCCATGGAGCAACTCTCCGTAAAAGCCTGGGCGCATCAAACCCCCGAGTCGCTACTGGGGATCATGCGTGGCCTGATCCGCAAGTTGGAGTCTACTGGAAACGACTTTGCGGTGGGTATCCTTCCACTGGACCCAAGATGTACTGGCCTCTTACTGTTGAATCTGAGCATCGTATCCCATCCTGACGTGACGTCCTCGCACAGGAAACTCCCATCTTTGTAAACATCCTGCACCAGATCTACTCTCGATACGGTCTCGAACCATTCGAACGCGCGAGCCACCTCTCAGACAGCGAAATCATCTTTTACTTTCTCCACCGCCGTCTGAGCAAAAAACCTGACAAATTCCAGTCCGCGCACGAGTGGCTGCCGTTGCTTAAAAAGTATCGCAACGTACCCGATGCGACGCGGAAACGGCATGGGTGGATGATTTTGACCATATCGGGTCGATGGGATCTGTTGGCGACGTGTGGGTATGGGTGTCGGTATGCGGAGTGTCCAGAGACGAGCGCCTTGTTGAGGCTCAAGGAGGCCCGGGTCCGCGGGAAAAGAGATCCTGTTGTTGAGGATCGGTTGTTCCGGTGGGGAGGGGCGAGTAAAGCGTGTGCTCGGTGAGTTCGGATGTGGATGTCAGCGTTCACTGGTGCTTATCTGTATCTACAATGTATGCGCGTTTTAGGTGCAAGGCAGTCTCTTACTGTGGGGCAGCTTGCCAAAAAGCAGATTGGAAGAGGCACAAGTCAGGATGCGAAGCTGAAGCGGCAAAGAACAAGAATGAGGAAATTTAGCTCTACACAGGATCTCTCGAGGACATGATCGTATATCCAATATACCTGATGACTCCATATAGTTCTTGCTATAGCCCATGTATCAATCCATAGTTCATTCACGTTGGATGAACAAGACTGTAATACTTGTCCAACTCCTGTGGGCCTCATCACCGTCCGGGACTCTGGCACCTAATCATAAATCCAGGGGTAACATGCTCTGCGCGTACAAAGGAGGCTCGTATCATAAATAGTAAGCCCACAGTTTACAAGGAGGAATCGTCCGAACAAGTTGCCAGCAATAGAGTAAAAAGTAGGTATCCCCGATCAGGCTCATACTCTTGACGCGTCCCGGTCCTCTACCCAATGAGTCGGCATCGGTACGGTCGGGCCGTCATAGTCAGAAAACGGATCGCCCGCCTTTGCATCCTTGTCCACCCCAATCGAGAGATATGACCCGCGGTTGTATTCTGGTGGCTTGTTGTCGGTGGGAGGAGGGCCAGGTGGTGGTGAGTAGACTGGGGCGTAAGAAGTCCCATCATACGGTGGATTGTAGTGAGTGGGATAGCCATCCTGGCGTGCAGAGTCGGACGGTAAGCGAGACGCGTTGGCGGGGCTAGTGGGGTCAAGCGCTTGTCGGTAATACGCGAATGCGATAGCAGTCAATAACAATCCAATGACTGATCCGAGGATGATGAGAACATGGTGCATGTCAAATAAAACACTACTTACGGATCTCGAGAATAACGGCTATGATCTCAATCCAGGAATCGTGGTTCCACTCATCGCTGCAGTCTAGCGTGTGTTACATTATGGGTAGGGAAAGGTACATATCAGAGACTTACATTGCGCAGCTTGAGTTGCGTTGAGACTAGTCGACGGATTTGAACTCCAAATCCCAAATACCTGGCAAGGAGGGTATCAGCCACAGCGAATACAAGTAGCCTCAAACACTGACCGAGTCAATGGATCCTGTTTGTGCAAGGGTGCTGCACTCTGTGAGAAAATCAGACTAACGCGATGGTGAGCGACAACGATGTATCGACGAGAGCCGACATGCCTTGAATACAAAATGGGTGACGACCCTCATGATTCCGACTCCAACCACTAGCAGCGTACTCATTGCACATAAGAATGCATATATCTTGACCAGCGTAAATTGTTGCTAGACCGCCAAGTCAAGACACAACGTCCCCGATAAGTCGTACTGGAACCCACCAGTCCCGCAGCCACAACCCCAAACGTTTGGAATCCACATGCGACTGCATACATCACGCCTTGTGCAGTCGCCAACAGGGCAAGCTTTGGCAAGTTATCTGAAACCAACATGTGTGTCATCACAAGCGCGTGAGTTCAATGCGCAACCTTACCACTGTTGGCAAGTTTCAGTGCCTTGAAAGATGACACCTAGAGATAAATATTTGGTCAAGACGGCGACACTTTAAAACATCGAGTGCAACACGTCTATGACGTACAGTCCTGAAACGAAATTACAATGTTGAGGATTTGGTTCCGTTCAGGTGAGTTACAAATTACAGATGCTTACCATGCTAGAGCCCACAGGGCGGTCATAACAGATGCTGTAGTGGACGATGAGTATATCCTTGTAAACACAGACGGTGCGACGTACTTGCAATGACGACGGGCCGCAGACTCCTCCCATAGACCCGCGAAACATAGCGATACGCAGGTGGTGCGTCTACCACGGACCGGTTATGGTCAGACCACGGAGCAGCACTTTGCAGACTCACCGGTTGGTGGAGTTCTCTTGAAGGACATCATCTTTCAACTACTACCAAGTGAGGAAAACAAGACGGTGTGACCAGCAACGTTGGTGAAACAGATAAAGAGGTGACCTGCGCCTCCCCGCAGCTCGTAGGGCAAGGCAGCACAGGATTTTTGACGTCATGATTCCCACGCCATCGAAAGACTACAGCATTGTCCAAGAAAATTAAATAATAAAAGCTATGAAATCTAATATCTAATATTCAAGCATGTAGCAAATGAGTATGTATCAATCACGAGTTTTGTACGAGTGTCTTGAGATCCAGAGAGTACAGATTCGTCACGTCGAAAAGATGCCGACGATTTTGAACGGAGGAACCGCCTGTCCTTCTTCGCCCAACAGCTGACAGTCTACAAAGTGACTTCCCCGCGTCACAAAATGATCAATGATTTCGAGCCTACCAAAGCACCACAATGTAAGCACGCACAGCAAAAGAAACGAAAATGACACGTACGTGGGCTCAGGCTGGATGATGTTCCCCGCATTCTCGATAATCACAGCCCCTCTCACGTTATCGTCCACCCAACACTGCAATTGGCTTCCCTCTCCAATCTCCTCGATCGGTTCCTTCAGGTAATATATCCCCACGTCGCCCGCACCAACCTTGATCGGCACACGCAATATACTGAGGGGCATCCAACTATGCCAATAATATTCGGCAGTCAGCAAGGGTGAGGTACCCTGCTCAGGATGGCGTACGTGCCATCCTGAGCCGTGGAACAACGACGGCGGTACGGGATTCACCAGATCGTTGGCAGAGGCACAGTACGGCGCGGGCTCCTCAAACGGAAGAGGGTCCCCTGGTCGTGTATTGATACGGTTAGGTGGGATGCGCAGTTGGGGGTAGAGAGGGACAGGTTGGATATCAGCAGCTTGGGCTTGTGCTGGCTTCTTTTCCGGGACAGCGTTCTCGGCCTTGGGTGGATCAGGGGGTGCTGCGCCTTTCCGGGCACCCACACCACCAAACAGATGGGTATCTCCATTGTGACCTGGAGAGAGCACAAGGGGAGCCATCTCATAGGAGTGGCCACCAGCTGTTGCCCACGCAGCGCAAACTTGAGATTGGAAGTAAGACATGAGGACGTCTGCGAGGAGGACGTGGCCATCTGGATTGGCGAGGACAAGATCGGCATAGTACGGCTTGATAAGGTCGGGGTCGGTCATGTACGTAGGGTATAAGATGGGTTTTACGCTATCAAAACGTAACTATGGACTTTTCCAAACCTGCGACAAAGGAACATACCTGATATGGGGAACGTCATAGAATTGCGCAACGATGTTGTGCCAATGGTCTGGTCCAGCAAAGCCATATACATCATGGGTTTGGGGGCTAAAGTGGCCGAGGATGACGACAGCGGGCTGTTCGGGTCTATCGAGCAACGAACGAATGAGAAGTTCAAAGTACTCCAAGCTCTTCTGGTCGCTGAGGAAAGACGGGTAAGAAACGCGTGGATGATCGCAAGTGTCATGTGTCACTTACGCTGGATCATCCACGTCAAACTCGACGATAACGAGGTCGGTGCTCTCAGGTACATGATGTGCACTGCAAAAACCAAAGTACGCGGAGTCCGTCCGACGCATAGCCCCATTGGTGAGCTCCGAAGCAGGGTGTGGAAACACGCTCAACCACCACTGGAAAAAGAGGGAGGGATAACAAATGGGGGCTAATGGGTCATCACCAGCGCCATGACATGCCGACACTAGCCAGACAAAGGAAATTCAGTCAGTGTCGACGACCACAACATATAGAAAGGGGATGCTGTGCAAGACTCACCAGAACCGCCCAGTACGCTCATCGTGATCGGTTGCCCCAGTAATGCCTTGTGAATCACCCTGTGCACCCGCCCTCCGCTCCCGAGGTGCAAGCGGCTCTGAGCGAGCGTTGTCGCGCTGTACTTTTCCGCGATGTCATCCCCAGGCCCAAACACGGGGCAGAAAGGGAATGGGTTGCTTGATGTATCCTTTCCCGAAGCGTTGGCCGTGAAATAGTTGGCTGAGTGAAAGTAGTTTATTGGTACCAGTCCAGCAGTGCTGGGTTGGAGTGGTTGCCGGTGATATGGGATGACTTGACGGGATATGACCACGAGGGACACCAAGCCAAATAGGATGAGCCATATTCGATTGGGCACACCAAAAGTACGTCGGTGCCATCGTGAACGTATCGGTTCGACGTCCATTGTGGTGAGGCGGTGCTGCGACGGAATAGAAATGCTACAGCGGGCGAGTCCTCTGGCCAAACGTGAACGTCGTCGCTGCATGTGCCACGCGGGTACCGATATCTAAAGCGAAGACAAAACACCTCGTGCGTTGGTTGCGAAGTTGGTCTTGATAGTGAAACCTTCTATCGGCTCAAACGCGGCCTCGGCGACGATCAAGGCTAGCGCGTAATCTCCGACGTCTGACGTGGCTCCACTTCCATTAACTTCCACTCCACCGCTCGGAACCAAAAAAAACTGACAACAGCGGACCACTCGGCAAAGATTAGCGATAACATATGCTCCTCCTCCCGGCTGAACCAAAAAACAGACAAAATGTATGGACTCTGTGGGATTTGAACCCACGACCTCATGCAATCATCGTTGCGAAGCATGCGCGCTACCAACTGTGCCAAAAGCCCGGCGTTTTTGCTGCTCTATAATAACATGAACATTTGGGATGAGTATCTAAGGCCGCCATAGATTCGAACAACTAGACAAAGACAGAGATCTAAGCAAACCCTCCTCCAACCACGATCGCTCATAGTCCATCCATCATCCTTTCGTGTTTCACCATCACCGCCCCCGCCTTCTGCGTGCGGTTGGGCATCGCCTCCCATATAGGATCTACGTCGGGACCATCGATATCGCCTGCCCCATCCCAGCCCCAACACCATACTTGAAGCGAAGTCAGTCATTGAGCGGTGCATGGACACGCGGACACACTCACCGTGCGACGGTCCCGGCACAAACTCTATTTCCTGGCTTTCCTCCGGAGTGAAAAGCCTGTCGTGGGGTCCGAACCACGAACGATCTTGAGGATCTGTACGTGGGTTATCAGGGAGGCCCCCGAGGCGGACGTATCCACGTATAGCACTTAGATTTCGTCTTTGAGGATGTATAATGTCAAACACTTTCTATACGCTCGGAATTCGATGAGTAATCCCAACCATGCAGTTTGAGTTCTCTGTGTGTACCTTGTCATAGGCCAATTTCACTCTGGGCACCATGAGTATTCGACCATAACCGGCCTCCCAGTAGTCATTACAGATGAGACTGCACTCGGACGCCGAGCACTCGCTGTCCCCAATTTTCGCCATACGGAAGCGGACATATGGTGGGGTATAGAATGGTGCGGGATCCAGAACAGCAACGCCATTCCAGCATGCTTGCACCTGTACGGGGAGGTGCGACTGGAAACGCTCAGAGGAGAGTGGATCATGGAAGATGGCCTCGAATGGTGCATTTTCTAACGCTGTG